>WOUA01000073.1:0-158160 GCA_021397985.1 Sporothrix dimorphospora
CGTGGGTTGTGGTTTTGGCTAGTTTTAACGTGGTTACTCGCTCGGGCCCGCCCACACTTTTGTTAAATTTGGGGGAAAACGGTCATTGGCCCGGGGACCGTTTTTTTGCCCCCCCCCCCCCCCCCCCCCCTTGCTCTTTCCTTCCTCATAGCGGTTTAATCTTCCCTATACAGGCTACGATACAGCTGTATTGCATCAGTCTCGAACATCAACCAGCATCCAGATCCAGCCTGTTTGTCCCCAAGCCTTCGGTCATCATTTACTTCTGATCACCCACAACTACATTCTTATTTCCCCTTCCCCGTTCTACAATGGCCAACAAAGTCCGCATCAAGCGACCGGCTGAGCGCACCGAGCGCGAGGAGTTGAACACCATCCTTCCCTCCGTCTCCGGCGCAGACAATGCGGAGCCCCCGGCCAAACGCTTCAAAATCTGTCTGAAGAAAAAGGAGGAGCTCGCTGATGAGGCTGCGACCCCGAAAAGCAAGCCGTTGCATCATGGCAAGCCGGTAACTGCGGTGCCACTTCCTGCCTATGCGAACTATGGGTTCAACGCCATGGCTGCCGCTGCGGCGCCAGCTTCGCCCACGTCCTCCAGCTCCAGCTCTAGCTCCGGTTCAGGCTCCGGCACCATCACGCCCGCCACGGGCGCCTCGTCGCCGGAAGTCATCTCGGCTGAGCCCATCGCCAAGACTAACAAGATGAGCCGGTTCAACGGCACCCAACCGGCTCAGAACCTGGACCGGATGGCACTTGCCTACGTGGTCGACAAGTTCCCGGGCAAGGCCGAGGAATGGGGCTTCAAGATCAAGAAGCCCATTGCGACCGGAAGAGATCCTGTGGATCTTGATAAGTACATCGCCTCCAAGGGTATGAGCCCCGTAGACCCTGGTAAGCTCTTCGCTGCCCATGCTCTTTTGGGACTGAGCCGAGCGCAGTAAATGGCTGTTTTTGCAGGTAAGTTTAGCCCTTTTGGTACTTCTTGTTCTCTGTTTCTGCTTTCTCGTCTCACAACATCAAAATGGATTTGGTGGCTAACATTGACAGTCTGGTACTTCTTCAGGAGGCCACAAAATCCATTAATTTCGGACATAACACTTAAAATGTATTTTAGTCGTTAAGGCATGTTTTTTGTTTTGATTTGCTTATTTGGGTCGGCTTAATGGCTGGTCTGCGTTTTGGCGACTATTTTGTACACTGTGTTCATGCGTTGGGCGTTCAGATACCCCTGGGACTTGTATTGGAAAAAAATCAAGGAGAGGGAACATTGTTAAGATATCGTATAGTCCGGAGTAGATATACCTAGCTAGTTTTGAATGGGTTTTCTTCCGCTTTCATGCCACTCCGCTCTCGTGTTCCCTCTACACTCCGACGATTTAATGTAAAGGCTCTTTCTCCATTCTTATCATGTTTAGCTTTATTTCTTATATCATTCACTGTGTTACAAGTTAACCATCTCTCCACTCATACATGGCCCACAACCTTCTTCGGCTCATAGAGCTCCTCTAGATACGCCTCCTCCTCGTCGGTGAGCGTCTTGCCGACGGCGCCCACGGCCTCATCGATGCGTGTCAGGCTGCTGAAGCCGATGATGGGGCTCGTGATGCGCTTGTTGATCCACGCCAGCGCCACGTGGGCCATGGGCCAGTCGCGCTTTTCGGCCATCTCTTGCACGCGCTTGATGATGGTTAGGTCCGGCTCAACGCGGCCGACGCCCGTGGGGTTGATGGCCTGTTCTTCCTCGGTGCGTTTCGTCGACCCGAAGGCCGTAGGTGGGCGCGCCAGGTGGCCGCGGCACAGCGGCGCCCAGGGAATCAGGCCAACGCCCGTGTCGTTGCAAAACCGGTTCATCTCGCGCTCCTCCTCGCGGTACAGCAGGTTGTACTGGTTCTGCATGCTAACAAACTTGGTCCAGCCGTGGCACTCGGCGACAAACTGCATCTGCGCAAACTGCGTGGCCCACATGGAGGATGCGCCAATGTAGCGGACTTTACCGGACTCGACGAGGTCGTGCAGCGCTTTCATGGTCTCCTCGACGGGCGTATTGTAGTCATAGCGGTGGATTTGTAGGAGGTCAATGTAGTCGGTGTCGAGGCGGCGTAGCGACTCGTTGACCTGCCGAAAGATGGCGACGCGCGAGAGGCCGCCCTGGTTCTGGTACTCCTTGGACTTGTGCAGCTCGCTGCCAATGTACTGCTGGCGTACGTCGGACTGCTCGGCGACGGGGAAGTAACACTTGGTGAGGATGACAACCTTGTGGCGCGGGATGTTGTAGACCTTGAGGGCCTTGGCAATGGTCTCCTCGGAGCCGCCGTTGGAGTACATGTTGGCCGTGTCCCAAGTGTTGAGGCCCTGGTCGTAGGCTGCCTTGAGCAGCGGCAGCGCCTCCTCCTCGGGGATGGCCCAGTTGATCATGGCAGCTTCGGCGGCAGGCCCGCCGAAGCTCATGCACCCGAAGATGGGCACCGACACCTTGAGGCCGCTCTTGCCCAGGCGGCGGTACTCGACCTTGGTGGCGTCAATGGAGGCCTTGAGGGCAACGGGAACCTCGCGGAGCTTTGCGGCGTCCATTGTGGTGGAGAAGAAGGAGTGGGTGGTTGTTGAGAAAGAAGTAGTGAGGGACGAGAGAAACACAGGAGGGCAGCGGTCTATCTAGAATACGGTTTCGAGAAGTGCTTGGGCGTACGAAAGCAAAGAACCATATCTACTCTCCCACCACCGTCTCGACAACTGCGGGGGGGCAGCACATTATATACGTTGCCCTCATGGCGTGCCGCGTGTCCCAAAAGAATAGCTTCGACCTATCCAGCTACCTAATGGCCGTTTTAGACCAGCAGTCTACGACCAAAAGCGAGAAAGAGGAAAAAGCAAAGACGACGACAAACGAACGCAATGCCAAGCTTGTTCCAGGACGTAGGGAGGGGACGAAGGAACGGAGTAGATGCTGGCGTCAACCAAGGCAGTCTCCAGGCCAAAATTTGAGTTTGTCGTTGGGCGGATCCTGTGATTCAGCAAGTTGTGGCCAGCCCAGAGCTAGCAACGTCAAAAGAACCACAAAGTACAGTTCCAAAGGGACCATTGAAAAAAACCACGCGGACCTAGGGGCTTCGTTACCCGATATCTGGGTCTTACCCCAAATCGGAATGACCCCTCAGGACGAGAGAACTCAAAAAATAAGGAAGCGGGAAGAAAGCATAACAACTTCCGAGGGTGGGGACGGCTCGATCGACGGGGACATGAGAGGCACCCCCCTCCCCACAAGGCGTGTGGTACCGTGGAAGATGGCGGCAACGAGTGTAAGAGGGCTGCGCAGTTGCTGTGCAAGTAAGGCAGTTTTATGTGGCAGTCTCGTTAACTAATTTAGGGGTTTCTAAAGCGAGCTGGCTTCATTTTCTGACATTTCTTCTTTCAGGTAACAGAAAACGAATACTAATTACAGGAACGAAGGAAACAACACATACACCGAGGAAGACCCTGGAATCACTGGTATTAAGTGGCCTTAAAGGTATATCCGAATGTAAAGCCCGTCTAGACCAGAGGAGGGTGACTCTATGTAGTTTACGTAAGGCGTACTCTACCTGCTATCATACAATAAAGATAAGAAGAAGAAGAAGAATGCGGCCGAATCGCTTCGAGACTCTGTAAGTACAGCAAGAACTCCGTTCTATGCCATGTCGCCGTAAACGTGACGGGATCTCGCTCCCCAACTATACGACATCTTCGCTAGTTGCACCCTCGCCTTCAGCAAGCCCGCCAGGTGCTTCTCTCCCCTTACGCTCCTTCTCCTCGCGCTTCTCGGCCCTGCGCTGCTTGCGCCGGTCGTCCTTGGCCTTTTGCTCGCGCCGATACCGCACGCCGTTGCGCATCAGCAAAAACATGAGCGGCAGGAACACGGCGTAGAGCAGGCCCAGCAGCACAAACGCCCAGCCGACACCTAGCTTGTTGATCATGGGCACGATCACGGCGCTGAAGAGCGCGCCCAGCAGACACCGCGCCAGGTTGTTAGCGGCCACGGCGGCGCCTGCGTGACCGGGTGACACGTCGATCAATAATACGCTGGTGGCGTTGTTGAAGCCGATCATGCCGACACCATAGAAAAAGTTGAGCACGCAGGGGATGGCGACGGACACACGCTTCTCGAGCACCCAGCCCCAGCACAAGATCACGACGGTGGCCAACACGGCGAGCGGGATGCCGACCTCGAGGCGGGCGCGCTCAATGGGGAAGTCGGCGAGGTCGGCTTGGCGGGACTTGTCCACTGGCAAGCCGAGGCGGCGGGCGTGGCGGCGGTAGTTCCAGTTCATGGCCGGGCCCATGACGAATGCTGTGAGTGCCGAGCCAGCTGCCATTGGTCTTCGTCTGTTAGTATGGATCTAATCTGTCATCGCGGAGGGGAACGGTTGGAACATACATATACATGAGGCCAATGACCAGGTCGTTGTAGCCGTAGATCAAGGCGTACTGCGACGGCATCGCCACGGAAATCGAGTAGAAGCCGGCAAAGATGATCGCGTTGTAGCCGACCAGGATGCCAATTTGCTTTTGGAACAACATCAGCAGCGACCGCAGCGGGTTCGGGAACTTGATATTGAGCGGCGGTCGGATCGAGCTGGCCCGTGTCGTCGTCAGCGCTAACGAAGCGCTGTGTTGTAGCCCGCCATTGTCGTTGTCATTGTCGTTGTCATTGTCGTTGTTGTTGTTGTTCGCAGACTCCTTCTTCTGCTTCCTGTGTCGCCGGTGCTGCGCCCGTTTCTGGTTCCAGTCCTGGAATAGCTGCCAGAATGTGCGGTACATGGGATGCGGCCGGATCGAGCCGTCGCCGACAATGTTTCGACACGTTTCGGGCAAGAAAAGCAGCAGCACCACAAACATGATGGCCGACGAGATGACTAGGAACCAGAAGATGGACCGCCAACCGAGGTACTGTGACAGCACGCCGCCTAAGATGGGGCCGACCGTCGGCGCCAGAACTGTCGGCAGCACAGTGAAGCCAATGTACTGGCCGCGCTCGGCGCTCGTCACAATGTCGGCGACCACGGCCTGGCACAGTGCGATGGTGCTGCTGGAGCCGGCCGACTGGATGCAGCGCACCACGAGAAGCGAGGCGTAGTTCTTGCACAAAGCCAGACCCACGTTGGCCCCGATGTATACGATGAAGCAGATCATGTATGCCGGACGACGACCGGCGCCATCCGCCAGACCACCCACGAACATGGGCGTGATGCCCTGCAGGATCATGTACGTGGTCATCGTGAGGTTGACCTGCGTCGCCGTGATGCGGAAGTCGGCCGCGATGACGTTGAGCGCTGGCAGGTAAATCTGTGCCGTCACAGGCGAGAAAAAGGCCGCGGCCGACACGGCCAGCACAATCCACCGCTTCTCCCACAGTGTGTAGACGGAGTAGCGTGCCGGCACGGAAGACTGTACAGCCTCCAGCGGTAGACCACTCACAGCGGCGCCAGCCTCGTTGCCGTCGTCATCATTGTCGCTGCTGTGTATGCTTTCGGTCTGCATATGGTGGATTTCCTTGTCTTTCTCTTCCGCGGCAACGTCGTCAGGGACAGGCTTCTCGCTCAGTGGTTCTGCTGGCCATGACGATGGAGGCGGGGGACTGCTGGAGCCACCTAGCTCTTTCTCAGGTGCTTCATCTCTGTGCACGCCGCGCTGACTATCTTGTGAGTTCGAGTTGCTGCTCTCCGCCGTCTCGGCACCGGCGGTTGGTTGGCCTGCTGCCGTTGTTGCTGGTGGCAGCTGCTTTAGTGAGGTTTCTAGGAGTGCTGTCATTGGCAGCAAGTTCGGCTGTGGTTGCGTGAAACGGTGTATTGCTATGGTTGGTTGATTCGCGTGCCTCGTAATGGTGGCCACCTTTGTCGCGTCATATTGGGGTGGAATCTCTTGCAGATATATAAACGAAGTCGAAAAACGAACAAAACAAACATTTCTGATGGCGATTTCGCTCAGACAAGAAATACTGACGTTATCGTGTCAGTACCATTGCGAGTGTGCATAGCAATTGCTTGTTTTCCCTGCTAGCCGAAAAAGATACACTAGTGCTGCCGATTGCCGGCCCGCCGTTGTGCTGACCAACGGCAGGCCGGGGATTTCGACGGTGTGGGGGCCTCCGCGCCCTGAACGCTCCTCGCCTCTGGCGCCGCTGGCGCAAAAGGCCGAAAGCGAACCCGAGAGTTTGAATAACGGGCTGTCAAGTATCTCAGGGATAACAAGCACTGGCAGCTGCTACATTGGGCCTGGCTGACGCCTGGCTCTGAGCTCGGATATGCAAGACATCGAACATCAAATGCTGTTTGTGACAGTCTTTGTCGTCTGTCCTGTCACTGCATCGTCTGCCAATTTGGCCTCGCTGCTTACAGAAGCCAGTTGGAATGGAATCATGGAAACAACGCAGCCGTGCTTGAAAACAAAGGTTTGGCGAGTATCTCGATGCACGGCACAAACAAGGGCGAAGGGAAACATGTGAAAGCAAGAATTTGGGGTGATGTTGTATTAAGCACCGAAGGGCCGAAAAGCGCCGACTCGCGATCGCCTGGCCCAGGCCAAAGTTGAAGCGACGATATCCGTCTTACGCCGCCCCAACTCTCATAGTTGAGCTCTTGTACTGGAGGTCGATCACCGCTGCGGGGGCCTGTAAGTGGTCTGTGCCAAGCTAGGCCGCCCGTCAGCAAAACTGACTGTCTGCTCAGGCTGTGATGATTGAGCTTCCGCTGCGTCGTACTTCGGCAGTGGGCGTCCGCAAGAACCTGTTTGCTGTCCGTTGCCGGCCTGGCCCGCTGTCTGCCGTCTTGGTGTTGCAGTCGCTCGGAGTACCCAATTGCGATCGTGTTCATGTGACGGATTGGAATTGCATCACGGCCGTTGGTGCACTCTCCGCGCAGAAAAGTTGGACGGGCTGTTGGTCATCAACGTCGGATGACTATCCTCCTAGTGCGATACCGGCTTCATGAATTTCAAAATGACTATGAGATCAGAAAGATGAGCAAAATTGGGTCATGCTCTATGGGACAGGTGAGTCGCCGGGGAGTGCCTCTCCCGTGTATAGACGCGAATAATATCGAACAAAAAATAAAGGTCTAAAGTGGTTCATAGCGGCAAGTCGCGTAAAGTTCGTAACATCGTTTGCAGCCTAGGCTGCTATATTTCCTTTCCTGCGAGACAGTATTGCCTTGCGCTCACCACCGAAGGTCGGATATCTGTGGCAGCTCGAGACTGGACGCATCCATGGCCAGCCTCCCTTCACTCCGGTTCCCCGAGTCGTTCTGATGACTGCGGAATGGCTGGCCCAGCTTCTCCATCAGTTCGCGCGGTATCCTTGTGTGCTCTGCTGTTGCGCCTTCGGGGAAGGTGAGAAGCAGAGAAACACTTTCCTGGCCCTCGTGATGGCTGTGCCCGTGCCCGTGCCCGTGTCCGTGGCCATGGCCATGACCATGATACAACCCACCGTGGTCATTCCTATTGTGCTCAAAGGGCATTCGAGCTTTTGACAGTTCATGGTAGAACGGCAAAAGTTCTGCATGGAATTCTCTCGCGATGTCGTCGGCCACGCTATTATGAGTGAGGACCTGTAAGCACACCTCGGCCCTGCTTAGGTCATCCTGCCACGTTTCCCGGTGGCAGCCATAAACCTGCTTCTGTGCGACAATATGGAGGAGAACGATGCAGGTTGCATAGGCTTGAAGTCTGCAAAAAGGTGAGTTAGTGTGCGCGTTCATCAGTGGCATTCGAACATGTGAGGCAGAGCACATACACCACGATCCAGCATCGCCTAGACATTGCATCGTCCTGCAACAATAACGAGCAGATTCCTGCTGACGCTCTTGCTGCCTCGATGCCCTGTTTCAAAAGGTCAGTGGGAATGGACTCGGGGCCATCACCCAGAAATTGCTGGTTCGTTTGCTGGTTGAATGCATAGCTGTATTGCGAAGCCATGCGCCGGTAGATAAGGAGGACGGCGCCCATATAGAGGAGGTGAAGCTGATAGGCGGACCGCATGACATCTGGTGGGAGCGACTCGTTTTGCTCCAGGTTGTGGAGGTGAATGCTGGGCGGAAGCTTGTCGTACCAGCTCTGCAGGTCTCGTGTAACAGACTCGAAGGAGAGCACAGTGATCTTCTTGAACGTCAAGTGGACGCGGAGGATCTCGACCTTGAGAATCGCGATTTTGGAGGATTCGGTTTGGATTGCTTGGTTTGTTAGCCTTTCTCCGTCATACACATTCTATAACAAGGTAAAATGACTTACTTTCTCTGATGTCCGTAGAAGTGTCAAAGTCCAATACGATCGGCTATGTAGATGTGTTAGACCAGTGACATGGAAACAACCGGTGATAATATATAGGTCTGAGCACTTACACCAGTCTTCTCAAACTCGACATCCTGACCTGTCACTGAGCACATTGCAAACGAAAGCCAACTATGAGACTTTGTTAGAGACAAAGTAAGAGATGTTGACGCAAGCGAATTTGATAATCATAACTTACCACGACATAAAAACAAGCGTCCGCCATGCCTGACGGTGCCTGGTCCACTCGGCCACAGATATTGTTGCATCTGCCGGGGTTTTGTTTCTAAGACCGCATGTCCGGCTCAGCCGCAAGCCAATTCCTTTTTCGTGTTAGAAGTTTTGAAGACGTTCATATATAGGTAGGGTTGTAAAAGGTGTCGGATGACTAACCAATCCAGATGAGCGCCATGGTGTTTCGGCTCATGACATTGTACATGGCGAGCAGTGCAGCAAGTTTTGTTGCCAGGAACGGAGACTTGTCGAGGGTTAACTCGAAGTGTTGCTTAGCGATGCCATACACAGCGTTGCTCGTAAAGCGGTCAATGTTGCGTGATGAAAAACGCATGCCAACAGCAACGACAGCTGCCAAGCAGGACATGGCCACGTCTTTCTCCTCCGAGTTGACAGGTACCGACGTGGCTCCGAACACAACATCGAAGAACCTCCTCGTCTCGTCTTGGGAAAATGCTTGGAAGAGCGGTCCGTGGTTCTCGTAGAAGTCGGCTATGGCCCTTGTGATGGTAGCATGGTCGGGAAAGACAAGCTCAACGGCGACGAGTACGATGGGGATTCTATTGTCGTTGTTGAGGAGTCGATCAACGCTTTGCCGTGGGCTTGTGTTCTGACTCCTTTCGGCGCCAGATCCATCTCCGTTGCTGAGGCCTGGGCTGACACGCGGGCTAGCCAGGGGACTTGTGCGCTGCGTATTGGCTGATGTCGCTGCCGAAGGCGTCGGGTCGGAATTCAAAACATTCACTACCGATAGAGGACTGCCACCGCCCTCCTCGCGTAGCATAGAGACCGGGTCGTCGATTGAGCGAAGCCGTTGTAAAAGGCGCTCCGTTTCGGAAGGATTCGCCGAGCGCAGTGAGGTAAACACGGATTCGAAGGCCGCCAACCGGGCGCGCATGGCAGCTTGGCGTGACTGTCCAGCTTCGCCCTCGTAGCCACATGGCCGGTCTCGATCAATGCAGTGCCCGCAGCGGGGCCGACCTCCGTCACACTAGAGAAGGCGGATATCAGTCAACAATCGAGATCCGTAAGGTCGGGTCAGATACTTTGGAGAGGGGGTGTCCAACCTTTGCCTTCATTTGCCTGCACATCTGGCATGCTTGAGCAACGCTGCGTATGCGTTTTAAAAGCTTCCTTTGGTGTGCAACAGGGGATGAGTTGGAACCGCTGTCATCTGCACCCTCATCGCTTGATAGCTTTGCTGCCCGGCCCGGAGCCGGCAAGATGACCCGGAACGGCGCTGCTGGATCACCGCCCATAGTGAGCTATGCTGAGGACGCCAATCGGTGGTTGGGAGCTACACTATTGAGTGAGAGGGGATGTCGAGTGGGAATAACAAATAAAACCTAAAGAGGTAGTTTTCAAAAGTATGGAGGACTGCAGCAATTCCGTTATCAGAAAGCTGTAGATCGATCAGTCGACAATGGCGTCAGGAGGCGAATGTTTTTGTTGAAATGCTAAAATCGAAGCTCGTAAGATCTCAGGAACAGAAAAAGATAAAAATGCGAGAGAGGGAAAGATGAACAGAGCGTAGAATCAAAGGGAAGGGGGATCTGTGCAGGTCTTTGACCACTGTCGTCACGATCGGCACCCACCCATGTGTGGCAGGGCCATGAGGTTCCAGATCATCTCGAGGCACCCCTGGCGGAGGCGGAGACTTGGCCAAGGTGCGGGCCCAAGCATCGTGGTTTGACAAAGATAGGGGGGAGACAAAATCCTATCGCCAAAAAGAGAATGCAGAACGTAACAACAAGATGTGTGGAGGGGCAGACACAGAACACAAATCAACGAGGACACATAAAACAAGCCAGACCCAAGATAGCTCTCAGCCCGGTTCACTTTTCCCTTTTCTTCAACCCAGCGACGAGGCGAGGCCTTTGTGGATGTGTGGCTGGCGTGCATCTCCCGACGAGACGGTGCTCGTTTAGACGCCCTACGGGCAGGCATCTAGGCGCGTTTGCATTTGCCCCGTGCTTCACCATAGGGGCGTGTGAGGATGTGCCTGTCTCTTACACATGGCCGGTGTGGGCCGCTCGTCTTTGGCAGATTCGCATGGCCTGGTCCTTTCGCTGGGGTAGCGAAGCGACGATTGGCCGGGCATGGCTGTCCGGCTTGGCATTTTTTTCTTTTTTTGGCGCTGTGCTCGTGCGGGATGGCGTGTGGGTGTGGAAAATGATTCAACCCAGGTGCGTCTGGGAGAGACAAGCGGGACACGATGCAGGCTGACCGCGTGGGAAAGGGAGTGGGCAGGCTCAACACGAGAGGGCGGACATGTGGAAATGTCATGTGTTAGGCGGAGGGCGGTTACTTTCTCCAGCGGCTTGACCACAGGGCGACCTTGGACCTGGCCCCAAGAACAGGTCCACAGTCGCTCCTTCCCTGCGTGCCACGCGACGCTGGGTGCTTGGATCTCGCCAGGGGGAAAGAAAAGGAAAGCGCAAGAGGAGAAGAGGGAAAGAGTGGTGGAGGAGAGGTGGTCTAGGCTCTCGGGCTGGCAGGGGCCAGGCCTGGCTGGGCCGGGTTGGGTCCATGGAAGGGTCCAGGCCTCACAAGCGACCGTCGCTTGTTCCGTGCGCTGTGAGTGGATGCAGGTGCAGAACATATTACGACTTTGGTGCGGCCAGCCAGTGGCTGGGCTGGCCCAGAAACGTCCCAATCCTCGATCGGCAACTTTTTGCCATTTCGTTTTCCTCGTGCAGTTGCTCTGCAGTGTCTCTTCTTGTTATTTATTTTCTTCGTCTCTTCTTCTTGCCGTTTGAGGAAGCATTTCACCGCCTGCACTTTCCTTCGTTGTAATCTTGCGTTTTCGCTCCTTCTCGTCATCAGATAACAATCGCTCTTTCCTTCTTTTGGCTCACTCGCTCACATGACCCTTCGGACTATTGGCGCCTCAAATAAACACCCGCCACTGCAGAAAAAGGACATTATTTTTGGTCCTGCGGCCCCAATAGTCTAGATCGACGGCCATGGCCGAACCCACACCATAAGGCCCATCCGCGGTCCAGATCGCTGATGGCGCTTTATTTCCCGTTTTTACAATCCGCGCACCGAAATTGGATTGAACTGCACTTACACCGTTTCTTTTCCGTTCGCTTTTGCTCTGCATTTCTTCCAAATCCCTTTTCGCTCCTCATTCGCCGATTTCCGACCTTCGGCGCCCTGGATCTGCCTTTCTCCATTATCCACTTTGCTGACTTTGTCGTCTTCCCCGACTTTTTGGCTTTATGTTCTGGACCACTCGTGCTGGGTTACCTTACCCTGCTGATGTGTTTGCTGGCCAGCTTACTAGGCCCTGTCCCTGCATATGTTCTGATGTGCTTAGATGCCAAGACCAGCTCCCAACTCTGACCGCCGCGCAGCATTCGCTATGAGAGAGCCCAGCGAGCCCAGTCGTCTGGAACACCCCTCCAGGCCGGACCACCCATTGCCACATGGCACATGGCTTGCTCAGCGAGAGAAGCCGGTCTAGACCAGACCTCAGGGCCAGCACTCGTCTGACACGATTGCTTCCTGGCCCGTCGTGCCAGCTAATGCAATGTAGCACCAGCGAAACGCATGCCGCTCGGTGTTTGCTCCGTGGTTCGACCATTTGCTATTGTGGCCGAGTGGCTGCACACAGCTGTGGACATGAGCTGAGGAGAGACTTGTCTCTTTGCTTTTCATTTGTCCACTGCGTCGGTACACGCATAACGTATTCGACGATACTCGGTGCAGCCACTCACTGCCCAAGGCATTCTTTCCGTGGCCCACGGGCCAGTTGTCCCGGTGGTAAGACAGACGGTAACGGACTCGATGTCAACACTCGACGCCGTACTATTGGTGCATACATATGGGTAACAAAAATGGAAGACGTTTTGGCAGGTTTGTTTTCTTTTTTTTGGGTTGAGGTCTTTCTTCTTTTTCTATTTATCTTGTCGAATCGAATCGAATCGACCATGGCCATTGTCTACTTGAACTCGTTCGGCAGAATCTTAGCCGCCCGCATGTGTTCGAACACGCGGCCCCAGGCTTTCGTCGTATCGCGCTCCTCCTGGAAGCCGGCGATGTCGTACATCTTGGTCATGTCATACTGGCGGTCCTGGTCGAACTGCGTGATCAAGAAGTACTCGAAGCCCGGGTGGATGCGCGGGCTGTCGGCGTGACCCGACTGCAGGCCGTACTTGGCCTCCATGCCGTTCCACACGTCAATGTTCTGGCGGATGTACGTGCGCACCTCGATCGGGTTGTCCTCGGTCTTCTTGACGCCCTTGAGGCCAAAGTATGCGCACAGGTCCGGCCAGCGCGTCTCCCACGTCCGCGGCGTGCGCTCGTCGGCCACGTTGAACGATTCGCCCTTGGCGAAGCGGTACTTGTCCGACAGCTGGACGTGCAGGGTCTGGCGCGCAATCATCTCGGCGCTCGAGTCGATGCTCTTGGTCACCCAACTCTTGGCTGTGCCGGGGAAGGGGCACTCGGCGCCGGCGCCGTTGATCTCGCGGTACAGGCTGAGGAAGAAGCCGATGGACGAGCCGAGCGAGAAGAAGTTCTGGTTGGGCACGAAGCCAATAATAATGTCCGGGCGGGTGTCGATCCAGCCCCACTTCTTGTCCTTGGAGTACTCGCGGATGAAGTCCATCTGCGGCAGGTAGAAGAGGCCATCGCTGGCAGGCGGCTCCAGGAAGGCCAGGTCCTCGGCGAAGGGAGGCACAAAACGCTTGGGGCGGTTCCCGAGCAGATGGCAGCCGTAGTGCTTGGCGCCGGTCTGCAGGACGACGGTCTCGAGGTTGGGGCACAGGTGGTCGGTGGCCAGGACGGCGCGCTTGAACATCTCGGTGTTCTCCTCGTTCTGGACCTTATCGTCGGTGTTGGCCTTGTAGGCAAAGAACAGGTGGTCGGTGACCTTGTCAAGGTTGGGGATTCTCTCCTTCAGCGCCTTCTCGAGATCCTCCTGGGAGCCCTGGAGCAGGTCGATGCCCGACACAATGGTCAGGCGGTCATCCTTGGGCCAGCGGGACTGCTCGAGGGTTAGGGGCCGGTTGGTCAGGGCGATGACGCCGCCAAAAGTGCCCTTCTTCGGGTAGTCGTTGAGGACTTCGTTGACAAAGGCCCAACCAGTGACGCCGCTGGCGCCAAAGACGAGGGCGTATTTGAGGTCTGCCATTTCATAGATTGTGTGTGGACCTTTTCCCCTTTTGCGTTTCTCGGTCTCTTGTCCTTTTCTTCGACTGGTTGCCCTTTTCTATTTCTTCCACAGAGGTATCGAGATCGTAAACAAGAGATAAGATGATGACGAAAGAGGAAGGAAAGAAGCTCCCCTTTTTATAATGATACTACGAAAAACAATAGCAAAAAAAAGAAACAAATGTACGGCACTGTTTCTTTACAGCTCTTGTTCATTACCCCTCAGCTGCTGCGTCGGGATGAGTACACGCGACGGAAGAGCTGCTGTGCTTGTCGATGATGAAGCGGTTTGTGGAGAGAGCACCAAAATACGCGGCGCGCCTCCCCTTATTCCCCGCACATTGCAGGCACAGGGCGCCCAGTGTGGGGTCCAGTAGGGCTTTGGTCTCTTTGTTAGGCAGATGTTTTCCGAGCCACAGGGCAGACAAGAGGAGAAGGAGAAAGGGGAGAAAGACGGAGGAGACGCTGTCGAGTCTGGACTTTTTGGGGCTCAAAGTCAGCTTGCCAAGGCTGCTGTCCGAAAAGGTGCATCGAGTTTGTTGTACGACGACTGCAGGACGTCGTGCAACACGGTGAATCAAATCAACTCACAAACGAGAAATACAACGCAACATGACGAAAATGAGGGAGTGCCCAGCTATGCGTTGCTGACTGATACTTGCATCTCGTTTTAGAATTGCATATCCAATTATGGTCTATGGTAATACCCGGAACGTAATATCGTGATGCAAAAGACGTATGCTCCAGCTGTCTAGGAAGACACAAATCAGGCTGCGCAGACACGGTGCTCGGTCGGAATTATTTTCCACACGCCACGTAACTTGGCAGCAACGAACACATGGGGTTGGATATATTGGTGCGCAGGAGATTGTTAGAACAAATATATGGAGTCATTGGACAGCATCTTCATAGGAAGCCATTTTCAGGATCCAGAAGAGGGGATGAGGGGCAGTGAGGAAGGCGCACGCGCTTGTTTGGAGAGTTTGTCGTCTTCGCTCAGGTTTTACGCTTCTGCTGGCAACCGACCAAGGAGAAACTCCTCTCGAATGGAGATATGAGAAACCCCTGGTGATACTCCGAGATTCACACAGAGTTACTCCGTGAGGGATGGGGGTGCGTGATGTCATGTTCCGCGGAATCTGTTAGAGCGGATAAGAGATAGCACGTGCTGAATCACGTGCCAATAACGAAACATGCCCAAGCTGACGTGTATTTTTACTACTTAAAACGGTTAGGCAGCCAGACAGGTCCCAGCACTCCGCCACGCGGGTCGTGTCCGCTGCCAACTGCCAGTGCCTGTGCCGTTCTCGTTCTCGTTTTCCGTCGTTTTCGCTCAGCGTCGAACCAGCGCACAGGATCCAACGGTATCGATGTGCAAGAAGAAGAAAGTCTCGTTGTTGACTGTTGGCGATTTCACGTCCTTGGATGCCTCCTTTTTCATTTCATGTTCTCCCGCCCTCTTGGGTCATTATTGATAACGACTACGTATGCTTTTAAGTGGACTCTCTCATAGCGTTGTACTGAAAAACAGGCAGCCGAATTCCAAATCGAAAAGGTGGACAATGCCAGAAAAAGTTGGAGAAGATATGCGCTGCCAGAACCCCGAACTCTGGAGGGGCTCTGAGAGTCCCGCGTATTGTCACCCAATCTGGACGTCACAACAGTCCGAGCCGCACATCTGGGTCAGAATCGGGTCTCTTTCTGCGACGGCAGCCCCTGCAGCAAACGTGTAAGAAACGGCAGAAGGCTGAGGGAAGAAAGGGATGGGACGACGGTCAGCGGGGGCTTAGCGGCGCTAGATTTGCGAAAAAGCTTATTTCCTTTACTTGTACACGCTGGATACTCAGTAGTCCTCGATACGCCGTATTCTGCCACATCGTCGAAACAAGAGCACTACCAGTACAACAGACAATAGCGGCTGCTGGAAAGCGCAACGGCGCCCCGCCAAAACGGCGATGTTTCTCCCTAGCAATGCTCACCTTCCTCATAGGGCTGCCTAATGATACCGCCTGGGCGGCCCCCCCATTGCCCCCTAAATCCCCTAAGCGGGCCTGATCTGCAGGCTTGGGCGCCTCCTCGTTTTCTCCTCCAAGGCTCTGGTGTTGGATCAATGACGACGAATACGCGTTCCCCTTCTCCGCGGTTTTTTGGTTGGTGTTCTTCTGATGGCTTGACGTTCTTTGTTCGCTTTCTTTTTTCGCTTCAGCCATCCTTGTCATGCGCGTTTCGCTATCGTTCCTGCGCCCTTTGGAGGTCGCCATTGTCCAATCACGCCCTGGCCATGAGCCTCCAAAGCTTAACTTCCCCCAGAGCCCCCCTACAGCCCCTCTAAGGTCCACCAAAACCACCGAAAAACTCCCCAGAAGCGCCTAAAAGATGACGGCTCTCTGGGGCAGGAGCCGTGTCGATCTCGCACAATGTCACCCAAAAAGGAAATAGATGTGAGTACAGGGAGTACGTAGAAGGGCCACCACCTGCCCTGAAAGCGACAACGACGAGAACGAGATGCAAGCGAGGAGAAGACAAGAAGAAAAGAAGAAACACAACGATGAACAAACATGACAAGCATGACAAAAAGTCAGACGCGTCAGTGTGCATGTTTAAAAAGTCAATAATCTACAGCCTCTCCTGAGATCATCGCATAACAACAAGAAAAGTATAAGACCTCGACGACATTCCCTCTTGCGTCTGCCCTTCTCTTGGATCACAAACAAGCCAACATCTCTCTTTTCCCTTCCGCTTCCCATTCATTCCACATCCTACAGAAGGTGTTGCGACAGCATTCATAGCCTCCCAGAGTTCCTTCCTCCTTCTTCTTTCTCCTCCTCCTCTCTCTTCAACAGCTCCTCCCAACAACCCCTCCCCCATCACCATGAGTGGCCTTGTCAAGATGGTCGGTGCCGGCATTGGCCTGGCGTCCGAAGCCATCCACCACTCGCGTGCCAAGAACAAGGCTGCCAAGGACGGCGACGACAGCCGCAGCCACAGCCAGAGCGGCCAGAACACACCCATCGAGGACGACCGCAGTCCGTCCGGCAGCCGTTCGGTCAGCCGTTCCGTCAGCCACCAGGAAGGCGCGCCCGCCGCCGGTCCTTCCTCTTACACCGACAACAACACGTCCGTGGCCGGCCCCTCCAACGCCGCCCCCGATGCTTCCAACCTCCCCCCCACCTACCTGACACCCGAAGACGAAAAGCGCCAGCTCGCCGAGAAGGAGCGTCAGCTTCTTGAGTCTGATGGCTTTGGCTACTACGACGATGAAGCCATCTGGGAGCTCGACGACATGGCAGAATATATTGACCCGCCGGCCTACTCGGAAGCGGCTGGCGAGACTCCTGGTTCGCCGAACTCGCCTGCCGACGACAGAGATGCCAGCGGCGCCCGGCGCGCCTCAGCTGCCAACAACCTCGATCAGGCGGTCGCTGGCGAGGCCGAGGCCGAGGGCGAAGGCGAGGAGGGCGAGGCTAAGGAGGAAGACAAGAAGCAGAAGCGCATCGTCCGCGAGCTGGTCCGCCTCGCCGGCCCTGCACCGACACCTATGCGTCGCATCCCCTGCCCTGTCATCATTCCCCAGCGCCGGCCGCGCACCAAGGCTCGTGGCTTCGTGCGTGCCTATGCACCGGTCCTCAACGACTGCGGCATCAGCCAGGACGTGTTCTTGCGCTTCCTCAAAGGCTGGTACCTCGCCAGCAAGGCCAGCCCCTGGATCGACGTCGTCTACGTTGCCGCCGGCATTGTAGGCTTCGTGCCCGAGGCCGGCGCCCAGATTGCCAGTATCGTCGTGCAGGTCGTCGCAGGTACTGCGCGCGAGATGCAGTCGCGCCACCGCAACAACTCGTTCCTCGACCGCGCCAACCAGGAGCTGTTTATGCCACGCGGCCTGTTCGCCATGGTGATGGCGTTCAAGGACGACATGCCGGACGCTATGGGCGGCGGCGGCGGTCTTCTGGGTGGACTCAAGTCGGCCTTTGGCAAGAGCATCGTCTCGTCGGAGCGCCTCGACATCAACCAGACCACCGTCAAGTACAGCCAGATGGCTGCGCTGGGCAGCAACAGCACCACCAGCAAGACCAAGAAGACCAAGGCGGCGATGCGCAACCTGCGCACCAACAACGGCATGACCTACACGGAGCTCGAGCTGCCGCAGGCCGCCGAGCTGGTGTACCCAGACCTCGACAACGCAGCCGAGCGCGACCTGGCCATGGCCGAGGGCGAGGGCGAGGGCGGCACGCCGGCCAACAAGAACGCCACCAAGGAGAAGTGGCGCAGCGCCGGCAAGTTTGTGTCGGGCTACCTTGACCGCCGCGCGCAGGCCGAGTACGAGGGCTCGCACCAGGGCTCGTCCATGGCCGTGCCGTCGGACGCCCGCAAGCCCTTTATGTCGCGCTTTGCCGACCCCAACCATCCGGCCAACAGCGGCTCGCTCATCGCGCTGCTGTCGGGTGGTAACATTGTCCCCGACGACCGCCGCGGCGGCCGCCGCCAGCAGGGTCTGATCGGTCGCGGTATCAGCGGTTTGGGCCGTACTATCAGCGGCGATGGCTCCGACGGTGGCTACGGTCGCGGTCGTGGCCTCGGCGGCGGCCTGGGTGGCGGCCTGGGTGGCGGCCTCGGTGGTGTTCTTGGCCGCGGCCTTGGCGGCGACAGTGGTTACAACGCGGACGGCTCCGACTACAACTCGTACGCGGGTCGCCGTCGTCGCCAGGGCCCCATCGGCATGGGCATTGGTCTGATTGGCGCCGGCGTTACCAAGCTCATGGATCAGCGCCAGCAAAGCCAGAACCGCGCCATTAACAACGGCAGCGGTAGCGGTAGCGGCAATGGTTTCTTTGACGACCGCCGCGACAGCGACCAGTACCAGGAGCGCCAGATGCAGTACGCAAACCCACCGGCTCCCTACGGAGGCTCGTCATCGTCCAACCCGCCCGCCCCCTACGGGTCGTCCAACCCCCCGGCGCCCTACGGCGGATCATCCGACTACCAGACGGATCGTGTTCCGTACCAGTACGAGCAGCCCCCCACCCAGCACGGCTACGAGGGAGAGCAGTACAACTCTGGCTACAACGCCGCCGCCAGCTACCAGGGTGGCACTGCTCAGTACAACAACGCCAACACGAACACCAACAACATGAATCGTGTCAACAACCGCGGCCGCGGTGGTGACAATGCCCGGGGCCTCAAGAAAATCATGCAGCAGGACGTGCTGTACCTGCTGATTGTCAACCTGCCGACCGACGAAGAGGTACAGGCCTCTGTGGCACAGCTAGAGCGCCTGACGTCTCAGACGAGCCGTTAAGGGAGGATATATGCAGATATGGCATTTGATGGACATTTGGTGGAGATTTAATACCATTGATAGATTGTGTTGCGTGCATCTTTTCTTGTTTTGATTGATTTGTATTGCGCAGAACTAGATATCATTGCTTTTCAATGTTTTGACATTTTTATGCGAATCTATTTTTTATACATACATTTTTCGTTCATTTCCATCAGCTCTTCATTGCTGCTCAACCACACTCTGGCTCGTCGCCGACGGCCATGGTCGCCTTTGGCACACCCGCGCCGTAGATTCCCCCGTCGAGGATCATGGCCTCGTTATTATCGAGGTCGTCCTGCACACGGCGCCAGCGACTGGCCGCGTTAGGGTTGTCCCGGCGGCCGGGGAGGGGAGAAGCCTCGCCGGCATCCTTGCTGCTGCTAGAGGCCTCCTCCTTACTACCTTCAACCTTACCCTTGCCTTTACTTCCGTCCTTGCCTTTGTCCTTATTCTTGTCCTTCTCCTTGGTCTTGTCTTTGTCATTGCCCTTGCCCTTGTTTTTCTCCTTCTCCTTCTCGGCCTTTTCCTTCTCGGCCGCCTTCGCCCGGCTCTGGGCATCGTAGACCGGCTTGATCAGGTGGCCCAGCAGTGGGTTCTTGCTGAAGGCACCACCACCGGTCGTCCGGCTGCTAGCGCCGGTGTCCTTATTGCCGTCCGCATCGGTCAGAATCGCCCCGCCGCGCCCGCCGTAGCCGTACTCGTCGTTGGCATTGTCGTCGTCCTCGTCACTCTTGGGCGTCGGCGGCCGGTCCACTACCACGGTCTTGCGGAACACCTTGCGGCCCGTCACGTCGATGCTCAGCACCTGCTGCCGCTTCTCGTACTCGGGTCGCGCGTTCCACTCCATTTCGCGCAACAGCTTCTGCTGCCGCCGCAGCTCGCGCGCGCGCTCCTCGGGCGTTGCCCACAGATTGTGCGACGTAGGTGTGTCGTCTCCGTCATGGGCCATCGCGTCGCCCACGTCAAAGTCGGCCGCCTCGTCGCGCACCGTCGTGCGCTGCGCGTTCTGAGCCTGGTAGGCAAGCAGTTTGTCGCGGTGCGCACGTGCCTTGGCCTCGGCCGTTTGCGTTTGCGTCTCGACCGCCCTGGCTGCGTCGGCCAGGCTCACAAATCCGTCGTCGTCACCGCCCCATTTCGTGTGCCCCGCGACCATGTGTGGGCCCGACGCGTGCTGTGCGTGCGTCATCGAGGCGCCCATACGATTCTTGCCGCCGTAGCTGACGTCGATGCGCCGGTGCGCCTCGCGATCCGCGGCCATCTTCTCGCGGCCCCGCTCCGCGCGCAGCTCCTTGATCATGGCCTGCACCTCGGCGGGCGAAAGCAGCGGCGCGCCGCACGACGTGCAGGGGCCCAGCCCCTCCTTGACACAAATCACCTTACCGCAGGACTGGCAGTTGGGTGCGGCCGTCTGCAGTGGGTGGCGCGTGGCGACGCAGTTGCAGCGGCGGGCGGCAACGCTGTCCTGGCCGTCTTTGGCCGTTCCGCTGCCATTGTTGGCCAGCGTCGGATTCGTACTCACCTCGAGCGAGCGGATGGCGGCGTCAAAGTCGGCGAGCGCCGTCGCGGCACCGTGCATGGCGGTGCCGCCCGTGATGTTGATCTTGGTGACCGGGGTGTCCTTGTTGGCGGTCCGGTTCTTGGTCTTGGGGGCGAGCGCATCCTGGATCAGCGAGCCACCGGCAGCAGGTCGTTGCTGCTTCTGTGATTGTGACGGTGCCGGTGCCTGTGGTTGTGGCGACGGCTGCTTCTGTGGTGAGGGCTGTGGCGGTGGTGTCGTCGATGCGGATACTGGGGTTGCGCCGCGAATGATGCCCGCCGCTGTGACTGCCAGCGGTGTGGATGTGCCCGACGACCGGCCGCCCATGTAGTCGTCCCCAATGTCCTTCTTGTGGTACACCGCACCCGGTGGCGGGGCCAAACTCGTCACCTGGCGAGGAGGTGGTGTGTGCAGGGGCGCCTTCTTCTTTTTCTGGCGCTGGTGCTTGGGGGCCGGCTCAATGGCACCAGGGCTGCTCGTGCCAGGTGTGTTTGCGCCGGAATGGCTCGCTGCTGCAACAGCCGATGCGCTACCCGCCGCCGGATCGTGCCGCCGGGAGTTGAACGCGGACACAAACTCGACCGCGGCAGGGTCGCTCCCCAGCAGGTTCGAAAAGTGGTCCGCGGCCTCGGCCTTGGACAGCGTGGCCGCGTAGTCGAGCACCTGTTGCAGGGCGTCGTCCGGCAACTCGATGAGCCGACCAAGCTGAGCCTTCGACATGGTAGGGATCCGATAGAAAGCTGTCGGTCTGCGTGGTCGTTCTTCTGCTAGTGTATGTGTTTGCTACAGTTTGTCGCCTGGCTTTATGTGCGTAGTAGAACAGAGGATCGAGTTGAAGTTGAAGATGAGGTCGAAGCTATGATGCATCTTTCGTCTCGATAAAGCGCCTTTTGGCGGGGCAGCTCTTTAAAGCTCTCAGCCGTGCTGACATGGGCAAGCACAGTTAGGGGCTGTGCTAGCGCCAAGAGATGCTCCGTTGCACCTGCCGTTCCCGTTACGAACGCCAAATTAAGGCGGTTACAGTCGCTAACGCCCGCTGTACTCTACATTATCACCAGGCTACTTACTAGAACCAGCAATGTACTCATTTTTGTTCAAATTCGAACGCGTCTATGAATTCATACGGCAACACAGCGCAAAAGACACAAAAACTCCGCCAAATGACATCCAAACGACTTGAAAATCCTATCCCCTCTCTTACTCCCTCATGCTTTCCGCCACTCGCCCTCCGCCTCACCATCTCTTCGACTGTCTCTGGCCGCCGCCATACGAATCGCCCGCCGTATGACTCAGACTGGCCGGTTCCCCATCACCATCAGGTGGAGACTTGGTTGACGACGTGCTGGACGTCAAACTTGTCGCCGTCGCCGTGTTCGTGCCGCCCGTCACGATGACCATCGTCGGCGGTAGTGCCTTGGAGCTGCTGCCGCTCAAGTCCGAGCTGGCACCGGTCGGCAGGGCCACCTCGCTCGTCGAATTGCCCGAAGTGCCAGTTGCATTTCCACCCCCATCGACGGCCGCGTTTCCCAGCTGACGGCTCCGCGCGAGCGCTAGGATGGCAAAGTGGCCCCCGACGACCGGCCGCGCCTGGAAGCGGATGTCCTGCGGCACCTGCGGGTAGTAGCCCGACCCGACGACCTCGAACAGGTCCGCAAACGGGTGCTCCGTGGTCGTGTAGTTGAGCCAGTATGCGAGGCTCGTCACCAGCAGGTGCCGCGTCTTGGGCGCACACGTCGCGGCCGCCCACATCATCCAGTCGCTCTTGGTGTAGTGGTGGCGACTGTCGAGCGGCACGCCAAAGACCTGGGACACTTGGGCGTACCACGCCGACTGCATCGCGTACACGTCGTCGCCAACCACCCCCAAGTCAAGCAGTTGGTCCATGAACACGTTGTACAGCAGGCCCCAGCTCGAGCGCCACTGGTACGCGAGCAGCGTGTGTGTGCGGCCCGTCGGGTCGGTGGACAGGTACGTCCACTGGCGGTAGTAGTCACGCGCAATCCTGTCAAAGTGGGCGGCGTCGGCCGGCTGGCCCACAATGCGCGCAATCTCGCCTATGGCGGCGATGCCCAAGATGCCCTTGATGGCCAGGTTGGTCTGGTTGGCAAGCGTGCCGGCAAAGTCGTCGGTGCTGAGCTGCGCGGCAGGCACGAGCGAGTAGTCGACAAGGTACTGCGCAAACTGGCGCAGCAGGCGGTAGTGGCTAGCAAGCCAGGCCGCGGCATCCGAGTTCCCCGAGAAGCGGTAGTACGCATATGATAGCAGAATAAAGTTGCCCGACTCCTCGACGGGCATGTACTCGTCGTTGCCGTCGACGTGGCCCGTGGCGTTGGGGAACTGCGTGCCAATGTCGTGCGCACAGTAGCTGTTGGGATAGAAGGTACCCTCTTGCATCTCGTATGCCGGCTGCAGCAGGTACTTGAGCATCTCCGGGTTCGCCCATAGGAAGAAGGGCGCCGCCGGGAAGATGACGTCGATGGAGTTGAGGTTCCCGTCGCTGGAGATTTCTTTTTGGAACATGAGCGGCTCGAAGGATGATGACGACGAGGAGGAGGACGATGCCGACGGTGGAATCACATAAATATACGATCCCATGACCTGGCGCGCAGACAACGCCACGATCGCATACAGCGCGTCGGCCTCAGACACACCTGGAACGGCCACGCCCGTGGTGTTGTCGCGCGCGCTGAGAAAGCCGTACGCCGTGTCAGGGTCAAAGATGTACTCGCCGTGGGCCGGATTGGCGCTGGTGGCGGTCGGCCGTGCCGTCGTGATTGTCGATGTCGATGTCATAGTCGTCGTGGTCATGATCGTTGCGTTGGGGAAGAGCGCCTGGAGCGGTTCCGCCCTGGCTGTGCCGTTTGTGCTGCTACTGTTCGTTGACCTCCGCCCATTGGCTTCCTCTCCATAATACTGCGCAATGTCGTCCTGCAGCGACGCCGTCACCTCGGCCGCCAGCCGGCTGACTGTCTCAAAGTCGTGCCAGTGGAAGCGCACCAACGATTCCGTGTCTTCGCCATAGCAAGTCTGCCACCACGGCCGCAGTTGGGCCACGCCGCCATAGTATAGATAGCGGGCCGCCGGGGTCTGGATGGATCCGATGCTGTACCGCACCGACACTTCTTTTTTACGGTCGCCAGCTCCCCCGACGCTGCCAAAGTCGTGCGCAAAGGCAAAGACGGACTCGCGCCCGGCAAAACTCGCAAAGTTGCGCTGCACCAAGCTCGGCAGCTGCCGCTGCGTTACGAAGCCGTAGCGCACGCCCACGGGGTCGCCGTTCTCGAAGCTGAGGCGTGCGCCAAACGGTGCCGTCGAGTACGTGAAGTTGCCCCATTGCGCCATGTCGCTGTCCTCGGCCATGAAATACGGAACGCTCTGCTGCAGCGTCCAGGTATAAGGAGCAGCGGTGGTTGCTATCGTCTCATTGCCTCCTCCACCACTCTGCGTTCCTGCAACACTCCCGTTGATCACCGGTGTGCTCTCGTCTTGTGTCAGGTCCCACAGCAGCGGCGACGCCCGCTGCCGCCGTATCCACGCATCGTTGACGTCCGAATACACGCGGATGGCGTGCGGCTTGTCGTCCAGCACCCGCACCCGCGTCGTCAAGTAGCTCATCGGAATCGCCGTCCGGCAAATGTCCTTGGGCGTCACGGGCGAGAAGAAGCTGGCCGTGATCTCGACAGGGCCCGCCCGAAAGGTAAAGTTGGAGTAGTGCGCGTCGTAGTGCACAGACTGCGGCTGCGCCGGCTCTAGGCCCGTGATCCGCTGCAACGACTGTGCGCCTGTGCCCAGGTACTCATACGTGACGTTGTCTACGGCCACCATGCCGTCCCACCCGAGCGGGATGCCCGACCAGAACGTCGCCGAGCCGCTGTTGAGCGTGGTGTTGCCGGCGGTCGTGACCCAGGCGCTCAAATAGGGGCTGCGGACGGCCAGCGGGATGGACGGTGGCCGGCCAGGCGAGTATTCGGGCAGCGGGTGGCCGTTGGCATCTTGGCCATCTGAGTGGAGGTAGCTGGCTGAGGCTCCACTGAGGCAGGCAACCGTCAGAGCCGGCCCAGAAAGGCGTTGAAGCCGCATAGCGGGCAGGTCAGCAGACGGTGAGTCTGATGTAGGGGTCGGTAGGCTGCCAGAATGAGATCACGGAGAAGATCACCAAGCGGTATGTGAAAAGTCATTGCCTTTTCAATATTGTTGGTGAAGTCAAGCATGAGAGAGGCATGAGCTATGTCATCTTATATATGTAAAGCAGGTTCGAAGAAGCAAAGACGCAAGGCTAAAACGGAAGACAGCAGCACATTGTTTTCAAGCAAAGCCTCAAGATCCAGAGACACTTTCACAGGTAAAAACCAAGATCGACCTTTGTGTATCTGGAGCTCGCGGGTTGATATTACTCGGAGGGGAAAGGTATGAAAATAATAGATGTTGCAATGAGACGAGCAGGTCTCTCTTTCATTGCCAATATAGACATACTATCCATACCCCGATCCTCTACTCAGATACCCTAGCCGGTGCTCCTCCCGTGCTGCAGAGATCGACCATGCATACAACGTGACCCACGGCTCATGCAAGGTACGAAATAGATGAGAAGACATTCTCTTCTCTCGGCTTGGCTTTATCTCATAAACACCGGGTCGCGGATCTTGGCACGGCGAAGAGTCGGCTAGCATGCGAACGAAGGCCCTCGGAGTTCTGGACATTAATACTGTATGGGGTATTACATGAAAAGAAAACTAAACAACAATATCAGCAATATTTCTTGTGGGTTTATTAGGCACCTGAAAATATCTAAAACTTTCTTTTATTTTCCTAGTTGTAGCTGTTTTTTGTTAAGAAAATAAAAATTACGATTCAATCTGTCCACCTTATGTTCACGCTTGCCATGTCCAATACTCCTGAAATATAGCGAACATGCACTTCGGTCTAATTTCCCCCGTACATGATATAATCAACACAAGACATCTTTGTAAAGGACACAATAGGCGGCACAGTAAAGCGGCTGTTTCGAAACAGACAGCAACCCTCCTGCAAAATCAGGCCGGGGTAAATTGGGCGACATCCACAATGAAAGAGCTCACACGACGCAATAGGAACATACATAATATTAAAAGATAAATAAAAGAAGCCAGAGACACATGTGCGCCGTTGTGATATTCTGTGGTTGTGGCAACTGATGTTAGACTATACTACAGTGCGGTTGACGTCAGGCTGGATGCCTTGCCCCAGTATTTTGTGCGGCCAGCTGTCAGCCACGCACCAGCAGCTGTCAACCCGCCTCAACACATTCGCCCCAAGCACTCTGCGCTCCACAATCCCGCCGGTCTGGCCGCCCCAAACAGGAAGCTCCTGCGCGTGGAAGCTGCTAGACACCAATGGGGGAAGCGCGGTGCCCCCCAAATCTCGAAAAGTCGCCATTTCTTCAATCTTGCCACATTGAGGTTTCCCCCCTATTATCCCCACGCACGATTTGCTATCACGACCAACGCTTACTGGGGGGGCTTTTCTGCCGAATCTTTTTTCTTCACGTTCTTCGTCCATCCGCGTGCGCCCCAACCCGCGCACCCTGTTCTTCTTCCAGCCTCTTATTTTTCCAGACGCTCATTTACGATCTTTGAGCCCGGTTTGCTTGTCTGTTGTTCTCTTCTCCGCATCCCGACCGGCCGCTCTCCGCGTGCCTTTTCTTTTCTTTTCTCTTCTTTTTTCGTCTTCTTCTCTCGTCGTTGATTCCATCGACGCTGCCATCGCCCATCATGGCGCCCCTTGTCGACAACCCCCAGATCAAGAGCGCCGAGCTGCTCGTGCCGCTGTCGGTGCACTACCACGCTTACGTCTGGCCTTTTGCGATCGCCTGGCCCATCTTCCTCTACTACTACCTGACCCCCGAGCTCTACGAAAAGCACATCGGCGCGCCCGAGTGGACCTTTGTCTGGGTCGGCACCATCCTGACCCTGCAGAGCTTGACCTGGCTGAGCACCAACTGGAGCGTCGACGTCAAGGCCCTCTTCACCGCGACCAAGGCCAAGACCGTTGCCGACGCGAAGCTCATCAAGGTCGTCCCGGTGGCCAACGCCGGAGTTGCGGAGATCTGCAAGCTGGAGGCCGATAAGGTGAGCTTGCGCTGGCATCGCGCACTAATTTTTACGTTGGACTCTACATGAGCCCTGCTAACCAAATCCCCCCAGATCGCTGGCAAGAACACCACGTCCTTCCTCTTCCAGAAGCGCCGCTTCCTCTACACGCCCGAGACCAACTCCTTTGCGACCATTGCTTACGAGATCGACATCGAGCCCAAGCCCCAGCTTGGCCAGTTCCAGCGCTCCAAGGGCATCACCTCCGCCGCCGAGCTCGAACGCGTCGAGCAGCACTACGGCACCAACACTTTCGATATCCCCGTGCCCACCTTCACCGAGCTGTTCCGCGAGCATGCCGTCGCCCCGTTCTTCGTCTTCCAGATCTTCTGTGTCGGTCTGTGGATGCTCGACGAGTACTGGTACTACTCGCTGTTCACCCTCTTCATGCTCGTCGTCTTCGAGAGCACTGTCGTGTGGCAGCGCCAGCGCACCCTGAACGAGTTCCGCAGCATGAGCATCAAGCCGTACGACATGTGGGTCTACCGTCTCGGCCGCTGGACTGAGGTTCTTAGCGACCACCTGCTGCCCGGCGATCTCGTCTCCGTGTCCCGTACCAAGGAGGACAGCGGTGTTGCCTGCGACATGCTGCTCGTCGAGGGTACTGCCATCGTCAACGAGGCCATGCTGTCCGGTGAGAGTACCCCGCTCCTGAAGGACTCCGTCCAGCTCCGCCCCGCCGACGCCCCCATTGAGCCCGAAGGCCTCGACAAGAACGCCTTCCTCTGGGGTGGCACCAAGGTCCTGCAGGTCACTCACGGCAACCCCGACGACGTCAAGCCCAAGCTCGCCAGCGGCGTGCCGCCGCCGCCCGACAGCGGCGTTATGGCCGTCGTTATCAAGACCGGTTTCGAGACCTCCCAGGGCAGCCTGGTGCGCACCATGATCTACTCCACCGAGCGCGTGTCGGCCAACAACGCTGAGGCCCTCTGGTTCATCCTGTTCCTGCTCGTCTTCGCCCTGGCCGCCTCGTGGTACGTCTGGGACGAGGGTGTCAAGAAGGACCGCAAGCGCTCCAAGCTGCTGCTTGACTGCATCCTCATCGTCACAAGTGTCGTCCCGCCCGAGCTGCCCATGGAGCTGAGTCTAGCCGTCAACACCAGTCTTGCTGCCCTCGCCAAGTTCGCCATCTTCTGTACCGAGCCCTTCCGTATTCCCTTTGCCGGCCGCATCGACGTCGCCTGCTTCGACAAGACTGGTACTCTGACCGGTGAGGACCTTGTCGTTGAGGGCATTGCCGGCCTTGGTCTGGGCCAGATTGGCACCGCCACCCCGCGCGAGTCCGACGGCGCCCACAGCCACATGACCCCCGTCAGCGAAATCGGTCTCGAGACGACTCTTGTCCTCGCCACGGCCCACGCGCTCGTCAAGCTCGACGAGGGCGAGGTCGTCGGTGACCCCATGGAGAAGGCCACGATCTCGGCCCTCGGCTGGACGCTTGGCCGCAACGACGTTCTGACCAACAAGCAAGCAACCGCCACGCCCACCACCATCTCCGGCACCGTCCAGGTCAAGCGCCGCTTCCAGTTCTCGTCCGCCCTCAAGCGCCAGAGCTCCGTCGCCACCGTCCACGCCAAGGACCCCAAGACCGGCAGCCGCATTCAGGGAACGTTTGTTGCCGTCAAGGGTGCGCCCGAGACCATTATGAAGATGCTTGTCACCGTGCCCGCCGACTACGAGGAGACCTTCAAGTACTTTACGCGCATGGGCTCGCGTGTGCTCGCCCTTGCCTACAAGCAGCTGACTACCGATAACGAGCTGGGCGCTAGCAAGATCAACGACCTGAAGCGCGAGAACGTCGAGGCGAGCCTGACCTTTGCCGGCTTCCTGGTCCTGCACTGCCCCCTCAAGGACGATGCCAAAGAGGCCGTGCAGATGCTCAACGAAAGCAGCCACCGTGTGGTCATGATCACCGGCGACAACCCGCTGACCGCTGTCCACGTTGCCCGCGAGGTTGAGATTGTTGACCGCGAGGTTCTGATCCTCGACGTGCCCGACCACAGCGACGGCGGTAAGGACCTGGTTTGGCACAGCGTTGACGACAAGGTGCACATCAAGGTGGACGCCACCAAGCCTCTGGACCGCGAAATTCTCAAGACCAAGGACCTCTGTGTGACCGGCTACGCCCTGGCCCAGTTCAAGGACCAGGTTGGCTGGTACGATATTCTGCGCTACGCCTGGGTGTACGCCCGTGTGTCGCCCAAGCAGAAGGAAGAGATTCTCCTGGGCCTCAAGGACATGGGTTACTACACTCTGATGGCTGGTGACGGTACCAACGACGTGGGCGCGCTCAAGCAGGCGCACATTGGCGTTGCGCTCCTCAACGGCACCCAGGACGACCTGACCCGCATTGCCGAGCACTCGCGTAACACCAAGATGAAGGAAATGTACCAAAAGCAGGTCGACCTCATGAAGCGCTGGAACCAGCCTGCCCCGCCCGTCCCCGTCCTGATTGCCCACCTGTTCCCGCCCGGCCCGAGCAACCCGAACCTGCCCAAGGCCATCGAGCGCGAGGCCAAGCGCAAGAACATGACCCCCGAGGACTACGCCAAGGCCCACGTGCCGACGGCCGCCATCGAGACGATTACCAGCCCCGCTGCCCAGCAGCTGATCAACCAGCGCGACCCGCGCCAGCCCCAGAACAATGTGCAGCAGAAGGCCGCCAGCCTGGCCGACCAGTTCACGGCCAGCATGATGGAGAGCGAGCTGGACGATGGCGAGCCGCCGACGCTGAAGCTCGGCGATGCCTCGGTTGCGGCGCCCTTCACGTCCAAGCTGCGCAACGTCATTGCCATTCCTAACATCATCCGCCAGGGTCGGTGCACGCTGGTCGCCACGATCCAGATGTACAAGATCCTCGCGCTCAACTGTCTGATCTCGGCCTACAGTCTAAGTGTTCTGTACCTGGAGGGCATCAAGTTCGGCGACGGTCAGTACACCATCAGCGGCATGCTCATGAGCGTCTGCTTCCTGTCCATCTCGCGCGCTCGCTCTGTCGAGGGCCTCTCCAAGGAGCGCCCGCAACCCAACATCTTCAACTTTTACATCATCGGTTCCATTCTCGGCCAGTTTGCCGTCCACGTCGTCACTCTCATCTACGTTGCGCGTCTGTGCGACCGTCTTGACCCGTAAGTCTTCGCCCCCCTCCTCTATCAATGATATATGACCCCCGCTTCACCCTCCAAGTGCAGCCACTAACAAACACAACAGTCGGAGCGAAGATATCGATCTCGAGGCCGAGTTCTCGCCGTCGCTACTCAACAGCGCCGTGTACCTGCTGCAGCTGATCCAGCAGATCTCCACGTTCGCCGTCAACTACCAGGGTCGTCCCTTCCGCGAGTCGCTGTCTGAGAACCGCGGTATGTTCTACGGCATCGTCGGTGTCACGGGCATTGCCTTTGCGTGCAGCACCGAGTTCATCCCCGAGCTCAACGAGGCCATGAAGCTCGTGCCCTTTACCAGCGAGTTCAAGACCACCATGACCACCGTCATGGTCGTCGACTACGCCGCCTGCTACCTCATCGAGATAGTCCTCAAGTACCTCTTCTCTGACCTGGCGGCGCGCGACATTGCCGAGCGCCGCCCGGATCAGCTGGCGCGCGAGAAGACCCGCAAGGAGGCCGCCGCCAAGGCCAAGGCCGAGGAGGAGAACCGGGCGCAGGCCGAGAAGGTGGCCGAGTTTGAGCGCAAGCAGCTCGAGAAGATTGCCGAGTTGGAGCGCAAGCAGGCGGAGCGGCAGCAGCGGCTGCGGCAAGTGCAGCAGCGGTAAGAAAGGGTAAGAATGGGGGTAGCATTGCAGAGAGAGGGGGAGGGTGAGTAGAAAAGAGAATTCGAAAGAAGAGGGGAACGGCTGCGCGCGTCCGGCGCGGCAGCGGGATTGGATGCATTGCATGGTGGGATTAGTTCCCCTCCCCAGAAAGGACTATTTGTCGTATGTTGGGGAATGGCTTTGAATATTTTAGGCCAAAAATAATGGCGGGACAAGAAAGAATTGCCCGCATTGTCTATTGTTATGGACATGCTTTTTGTTATTTTGCTCTTGTTATCTATTTTGTCTTTATTTTGCTACCATTGGGTCTTTTTTTGGTAGAAACCCGACGCACTCACCTCGCTATACATATAATTAAAAACCATAGACAGTCTATATATGTGGGATAATAAAGTTTTATGTTTTTAACTCTTTTTGTCAATCATCTTATCAATCATCACTTCTAAGAAACAAGGTTGCCATACAGCATAAGTATATAGAGGAGAGTTTGTCATTTTCGCATATATCGTACAATGTGGCAACGCGGCACAGCCGAATGTGTGTCCTCCGACCTCGCTTTGTATCTATCATTCGATTTTCAAAAGTTTTCGTTTTATTCATGTCAATAAGATTTTTAGGTTTCGTTTATTGTCTTTTTCAGTGTCTCGTCCCGGCCATGGTATCTCTTCTACGTTTTCTTTTGCGAAAAACAAAGGCTACCAAAAAAAACAGGCGATCCGCTCAGCTCATACGCGTGTGTGGGTGGGTGCGACACGCTTATTTACCGGGGCTGGAGGCAACAAACTCGACGCCCTTGGCAATGTTCTTCTTCAGGTCAACGAAGCAAGCCTCGAGCAGACCCTGCTCAACGGCGTCAATCTCGCCGACGGGCAGGATCTTCTCAACACCCTCGGGGCCGAGCTCGACCTTGGAGGAGAAGAACTCGACGCCCTGGTCCTTGTACAGGGGGCTCTCGACGAAAGTGGGCTCAACGACGCCCTTCTCGCCCTGGGAGGCACGCAGGACGGAGTCGGCCATGCGGGCACCGGCCATGGCCATGGACAGGGTGGCGGAGCCGGCACCGTCCTTGGCCTGGACGACCTCGTCACCGCCGAACTGGACGCGCTTGACCAGCTCAGCGTTGGAGGACAGATCGGGGTGCGAGCTCTGGCTGAAGAGGGGCACAATGGTGACACCCGAGTGGCCACCGACGACGGTGATGTTCTCGTCCTTGGGGTCGGTGTCCTTGATCTCGCTGACGAAGCGGCTGGCGCGGACGACGTCGAGGGTGGTGACACCGAACAGGCGCTTGGGGTTGTAGACGCCGCGGGCCTTGAAGACCTCCTTGACGATGGGGACGGTGGAGTTGACGGGGTTGGAGATGACCAGGACGTTGGCGTCCGGGGCGGACTCGGCGACGGCCTTGGCCAGGTCGCGGACGATGCTGGCATTGGTGTTGAACAGGTCGTCACGGGACATGCCGGGCTTGCGGGGGACACCGGCGGGGATCAGGACGACCTGGGAGCCCTTGAGGGCAGCCGACAGGCCCGAGGCGGTCGGCTCGTAGCCCTTGACGGTCGACTTGGTGTTGACATGGGAGATGTCGGCAGCGACACCTGAAGGAGGGGGAAACAAAAGCATATTAGTAACAGGTCGCGCATAGAAGCAAGCAAGAACATGAACAGGCGAGACAACGTACCCGGGCCACCGCGGATGTCGTACAGAGCAAGCTCGGTAACACGGGGGTTGAGCTTCAGCAGCAGGGAAAGCGGCTGGCCAATGCCACCGGCGGCGCCGAGGACAGTGACCTTGGAGAGCTACACATGCGGGCAGACGAGTCAGTATGAGCACAAGCTTTGGGAACCCCCAAACCCCCGGTCAGGGTCGTCCACCGTGAGGCCATTGCGACAGCCGGCGCAACGGAAGCCCGGCCGAGGTACGAGACCGAAAGAGGACAGCATGATTTTTAGAAAAGAAGGCAAAATAACTCACATCACGGGCAGAGGCCGAGAAGGCACGTCTCTGGATTCTGGCAGCGAACATGATTGCGGTTGAGAGAGGAGTGGAGGACGTGAGAAAGGAGAGGAACAATTGAAGCACAAGAAGGTGGAGAGAAAGAGAAAGGGAGAGGAGGGAAAGGAAGACGGCGGAAAAGCACGAAATTCTTATGTGTGGATGGATGGAAAAAGCGCTGCGCCATATTTTGCGCCTTGGGCTGGGGCTCCGGCATCCCACATCCCACCAAAACCAAGCCAGCTTTTGCGTGTGGATACGCTTTCCCCCGGGTGGGCTCCTCTGTGGGAACGAGGAAGTTCTATGACATGGCCCGGTGGGTTGCACCTGCCCGCAAGTCCACGGCTTCGAGGTTGCCCGTGGCTGCAGGCGGTAAATACAAAGAGCGACAGGGGGAGCTGTACAAAATTTTTTAGGGGAATGCCGCCTCGAGACTGCCCTCCCCCCAAAAGTCCCCTCCTGCCCTCCAATGCCTACAACTGCTACAACATATTCACCGCTAGTCCTCTTAAGGATTAGTGCGATTGTCTGGTGATCGGCAAATTCGGAGGAGAACGGCCCCGCTTTGCACACAGAGGCAAAGAATGAGAGAATGAGAAGCGCGCTCCGAGTTCTGCTGCAGAGAGGGCAGCGCGCAACGCCGAGCTTGGCGCGAGGTCTGCCATGACGAAGAGCTCGAAGAGGGCCGTCGAACAGCTCGCACTTTCGCGATGGGCAGAACAGGAGCGCTTTTGATACTCAATTGGTGTCCTTGGTGTAGCCTTGTTGTATCTTACTGTTTGTAGCCGTCGGGCCGCTGTCGGAGGTTTCAGGGCAGGGACCATTGGCGGTGTAAGACGGCAGAATAGCATGGGCATACCACTTAGACTGTAAAACAGTGTCCCAAAATTAGGCGCTGTGCCAAAATGCTCTGTGAGGAGATGGGACCGCAGCTGTAGGCTTTCGTCCTGTCTCTTCTATGGTGGACGGAGTATGTCGTATTATTACATTCAAACGAGATCCCATATTTAGGACATGCAGCATCGAGTCGTACGATGCAGGTCTTTCTCAAGCAGTGATGCAACTCGTTACCACTGGCCAACCTGACAAGCCCAAAAATACAGCTGCTATGTCCTCCAACGGCGGGTGTCGGTGCTCCACCCGCTAACGATAGGCTAACAGGCACCTCCAGAGCATCTCGCCTGTACGTCGTAGCTTGAACGACACTTGGGTCCCAAACAACACGCAAGACGCACGAGGCTGTGACTTGTGTCGCCGGACCTGCGTTTTCAAGATCGCAAGGCAGAATGGCCAGCACTGACGACATCTTACATATTGTCCGGGAAACGGCAGCCATATGCATTATTCTGCATCATCGGCCTATCGCCTGCCTTCAGCAAGGCCGGCCCCCTGTTTTCGGGGTATATACGAACAAAGAGACACACAAATGCTGCGCCTCGTCCTTCGAAACACCACCTTCCAAACGTAAGCTGGTAAGCTCAAAAGGATTTCCCACCTGCTATGTTTTTTTGCAATTTCTCCCTTGGTTCCCCCCGCTTTCGCGCTGTCGATGCCAGGCACACTGCCAACTGCGCACGAGGATCGGCGTGGCGCCGTGCCATTCGGTGGAGGAGAGGCGATATCTCCGTCACAAAAATGCAACATGATTCCACACCAAAACGAAAGCAGCATGGGAAAAAGCAAGAGCCCGGCACAGGAGGTTGGCCACCGCCCGACCGCCCAATTGAGTCGCATCATCGAGAAAGGGAGGAATAAAAGGACGGCCTTGTCCATGTCGAGCCAAGACGGCCCTTGTCCAGATCCTGTCCAGATCTTGTTCGGACCTCAAAACTGTCGACAACCGCGACAGCCCTACGACTCGGCTTTAGTACCATAGACCCTACGGTGTACGATACGTCAGACCTACCCTCACCTACCTCCAACATGGCTCAGCCGTCCAACTTCTCCCGCGCGTGGACGCAGTTCTTCCCACCCAAGCCGACATTCCTCGAACAGGATGTGCCGGACCAGACGGGCCGCGTCCACCTTGTGACCGGCGCCAACTCGGGTCTGGGCAAGGAGACTGCCCGCATGCTGTACGGGCGCAACGCCAAGGTCTATGTGGCCGCCCGGTCCCTTGAGCGCGTCCAGCCCGCCATCGACGACATCAAGCGGTCGCGCCCGGACGCCAAGGGCGAGCTCATCTTCCTGGAGCTCGACCTCAGCGACCTCGCCGGGGTGAAAAAGTCCGCCCAGACCTTCCTCGCCCAGGAGACCACCGCACTGCACGCCCTCTACAACAACGCCGGCGCCATGGGCTCCGACCCGCTGCGCCGCACCGCCCAGGGCCACGAGCTGACCATGGGCGTCAACTGCGTCGGCACCTTCTTGTTCACGGAGCTGCTCACCCCGCTGCTCCAGGCCACCGCAAAGCACAGCCTGCCCGCGACCAACGCCGTGCGCGTCGTGTGGCTGTCGTCGTACGGCCTCGAGTCGGCCGGCGTCGAGGGCGAGGCTGTCGTGCTCGACAACATTGCGTACGACCCGGCAGGCAAGGGAGGCGTGCCCAAGGCCATCGACCGCTACGCCGTCAGCAAGGCCGGAGTGTGGGCGCTGGGCGTCGAGTACGCCCGCCGCCACCGTCAGGACAATATTGTCAGCCTGCCCATCAACCCGGGCAACCTGCTGACCGAGCTAGCGCGCGACATGGGTGCCGTGTTTCGCTTCATGGTGTCGCCGCTGTGCTACCCGCCCGCTCTGGGCGCGTCCACCATGCTCTTTGCGTCGACGTCACCCGACGTGACGCTCGAGCAGAGCGGCGGCTGGATCATTCCCTTTGGCCGCATCTACCCGCTCAAAGCGAACCTGGTCTCGGCGACCAAGCCCGAGTCAGAGGGCGGCACGGGCGGCGTCGCCCGGTTCTGGGCGTGGAACGAGGAGCAGGTCAAGGAGTTTTTGTGAGGAAAGAGGGGTGTCAGAAAGGAGAGTGGGACATGTTCTGCTTGCACAGTGATACCAAGAATTTTGTTTGATTTTTCCATCATGTCTTCTGTCTGTTATCGGTTGTCTGGTTTTTTATGAAATAAATATTAAGTCATGTGAAATTTCTATCCATTTTATCCAATTAAGTTGTAAACACATTTTCTTTCATATTCTTTTTGATCTTTTGCTTTTCATTTCGTGACTTGTTTTCTCGACTTATCTTCCCCTCTCCTCACAGTTCATTTCGCAGTCTTGTCGTTATTTTCTTCTCTTGCTCTCTCCATTTCTCCTCTTGGCACTCTATTCTATTTTTAACACCTCCATACAACTTCATACGGCACTTCATTTCGAGCCGCCAACAGAAACTCGCTTCCCAGCATCCCTTGAGCCACGGTCCGACGTCGTAAACAGCTGTGGACAGATTCCCAGCAGGTCAAGAGCATCCGGCCCGCCTTTCTTTTTCGCCCTTCTTCGGCTGAATGCCACGTTCTGGCTTGTGACTTTGGCTCTCCTCGCTGACTCTCCACGTCTGTTTGGTCTTGCTGCTCTTTTTATGCTGCTTTCGGGTACCTTAGCTGAGCCTCTTAATACTCGTAAATCATTTTGCTGTTTCTGTTATGACCGCTTCTTGTTCTTTATTTTTATTTGATTGACCTATTACTTACCTTACTAGGTAACCTTGGTGCTTTATCTAATTGCTTCTGTGTCTTTAACTAATTGGCTCCGGAACTGGATGGGCACTCTCCGGTGTCTTCTTGTCTCCTTCCCATCTTTATTGCACAACCTTCTCCCTTCCTCCTGCCTTCCCCTTTGCGCTCCTTCCGTGGCACACGCGGCTTGACTCCAATTGTATAATATGCGACGGGGGCCAAAAATGCAGGAGCAAGAGGGCAGCTTATTGCTGGTTGCTCTCCACGGCATTGGTAACCCGGCCCCCAAATCCGCTTGCAAACTATTTTTGTAGGATGGAGTCGACTGTGACCGCATCGCGACTTCCCAACGGACCGTCTCCTTCTTTTTTATCCCCCCTCCCTCGCGTGTTGCGTTTAGACCTTCATCTCCACTTGCATCTGTAACCTCGCTTGTTGCGCCTCTTGTGAATCCATTTCTGGGCAATGTGACGCGTTTCTCATCTTCTTCAAGAACCACCACCTGTTCTCGGCCAAGCACCATCACCTGCGCCGCCTCCATCTCTACCCGCAAGTTCTCGAGGCGACATCTTTTATTCTTCAGCAGTCTTTTTATTTTATTTTATTTTATTTTATTCGCCCTCTCCGTTTATTTTCGTTCTTTTCTAGATTCTCTTCTTTCCCTTTTCCATCACGAAACTCTCACCGTCCAGAATGCCTCTTTTCCTCTTTTCTGTACCTTAGAAGCGAAAAGCGAGAGCATGCACGTTTCTCACTTGGCTGCCCTTGTTGGGTCTCTCTCCCTCTTCACGCCGCTCGCCCACGGCCGAGCATCGGTGACTCTCGAACACAGACAGACCCTCCCGAGTGGATGGCGCGTCGAGGCTGAGGCACCACTACATGAGATACTCGGCGTCTCTATCGCTCTTGCGCAGCCCAAGCTGGCCGAGCTCGAGGCATACATGCTGCAGCAGATCGGCCGCCCAACTTCATCTTCAACACATCTTTCGGCTACACAGCTTGCTGCTTACCAAGCGCCGCACGATGACGCCGTCCGCCATGTCCTGGACTGGCTAGCCGACAGCGGCGTCAATGACACAGGAGCAGATGGTGCATGGGTGAGGCTAAATGCTACCGTCGACACCATACAGACGTTGTTTGAAGCCGACATAGCCTACTATACCTACCGAAACAGCACAACGCCCGTTCTACGCGCACGGTCGTACGCGATTCCGGAGGCACTGGCAAACTATGTGGACTTTGTCTTCCCACTGTCCCATTTCATGCCGCCAACAGACGCTCATCAACTATCCGCCAAGCGGCCGGCACCAGCTGCTCGACGAAAGAAGAGAATGAGAAGGATGGAGAGGCGACAGAACAAAGGCCCGGGAGGTGGAGGAGGCGGTGGTCCCGGCAGCCCTAGTGGCGGCGGTCCCGGTAGCAGCGGCGGCGGCGGCGGCAATTGGGGCGGATGGGCCGGCGGAGGATGGGATGGACAGGGACAGGGCCAAGGTCGCGGAAATGGAACGTATCCACCCTGGCCGTCGTCGATGATGAACTGCATACCCAACCTGATGACGCCGGGTTGTATTCGTCAGATGTACAACTTGCCACCATATCCCCGTTACGGAACTGCAAACAGATACAATTCGACCAAGGCGTCGACGTTGATAAGGGCCTCCGCTGCTCGTCCAACGTCTGCAGCAACTAGCCTATCTGCACGGTCTGCAGTGTCTGAACTCTCTCCGCAGCCGGAACCGCCTTCGCCTACAGAGTCCCTTGGCGTGTCGTTGGGCCCCGGAAAGGCGATACCAATTGATCCAACACTGCTGTCTACGGTAACGGCAGCAACAGCAGTAATATCAGCATCATCTCAGCTCATACCACCTATATCATTTTTACCAACTACCACACCCGCGCCATCCGTGCAGCACTCATCTGTGCGGCTCGGTGTCGCCGGCTTCTTATCCGAATACGTCAACCACCAAGATGTCACCGAGTTCCTCCAGCTCTATGCACCGGCCATTGGCTTCCCAGGCTTTGGCAACCCGGCTTACAACTTCACGACGGTAAATGTGAACAACGGGGTGAACATTCAAATGCCGCGGTACCTGGCTGGCATGGAGGCGTCGCTGGATGTAGAGTACGCCATGGCTTTAGGTTACCCATCACAAGTTTCATTCTACAGTACGGGTGGCACCGCTGATAAGATCAACCCCACCGGCGGTCACCGGGACCCCAAACGTTCAACCAACGAGCCGTACCTCGACCTACTCGAGTACTTGGTCGACCAGCCTGCGGATAGCATCCCGCACGTGCTCTCCATATCTTACAGCGACGATGAGCAGACAGTGCCGCAACCATACGCTACACGTGTATGCCAGCTGTTTATGCAGTTGGCGGCCCGCGGCACCACTGTACTCGTGGCTACGGGCGATGGCGGTAGCCACGGCATCAGTGACTCGTGTATACACGGCGATGGCTCTAACAAACATCCGCTGCAGCCAACGTTCCCTGCATCTTGTCCATGGGTCACGGCCGTGGGCTCGTCAGAGACGGGAATTGGTGCGCCTGGAACCATCCCACCTGCGGTTGCTGCCGACCACAGCTCCGGTGGCTTCAGCAACTACTTTTCCCGCCCCGCGTGGCAGAATGACACTGTCAATGCTTACCTAGACCGCGTCGGTGATACCAAGGCCGGGCTCTTCAACCGGACTGGACGGGGGATTCCCGACATTTCCGTTATTGGGTCGCACTTTGGCGTCATCTGGGGAGGCGTGCCATCAATTACGGGCGGCACCAGTGCCAGCACACCCGTCGTGGCGGCGATGGTGGCATTGGTCAACGACCAGCGACTGAAGGCGGGAAAGTTGCCACTGGGATGGCTCAATGCGGCGTTGTATTCACCCCGTGTGAAGAGCATACTGGAAGATGTGACCATTGGCGCCAGTAAGGGTTGCATGCCGTTTAACCGGACAGTGTGGGCGCCAGGCTGGCCAGCTGCACCGGGGTGGGACGCTGTGACCGGCCTCGGCGTACCCAACGACTTTGCGAAGCTCTCGGCTGCCCTCATGGAGGTCTAACAAACACTCGAAGAAGGTGCGAGATTGTAATAGGACGAAAAGCCGCTAGTTAATTTTTTTTCTTCATTTTTTCATGTCCCTTTTCTATATATGACATAGATCAAGCTTTTGTTTTATTTTTGTTTTTACTTTGTTTATCATCATACCAGCGTGGAGGATATCCCAAGAAGATGGCAGCTTGCTTTAACAGGAAAGTAATTGCAACAACATTGCTATTTCTACCAGGACCTCATCCGTATTGACTTTGCCACCTACGGAGAGAGACTTACGCAGCCCGTCGAGCTATCCTCCTCAAAGATGCCGCCAAAGATGATGCCCTCGTTGATGCCCGGCTCCTGGGTGCCGCTGTGCACAATGTCGGCACCCGGGTTCACGGGCTTCTTGAGCACGCCAAAGTGGAACTGGCCCTGACCGCTGACATCGTTGGCCAGCGCCTGTGTGACCGACTTGAGCGCCGTCGTGCCCGTCGAGAAGAACACCTGCGACGTCAGCTTGTTGAAGTCGAGCGTCACGGCGAAGTTGTGGAAGACACCAGGTGTAAAAGGCGTGCTGAAAAGCACCTGTGGCGGGTTGGTATTAACGTTGCCAAACAGCTGCAGATTGTTGGGGCTCGCGTTGCCCGTCTGCCCCAGCACGGTGCCCGCCTTGAGCACGAGCTGGTTCGTGCTAAAGTCGTTGCTCTCGAGGAACACGAGTTGGTACTCGTGCGACAGGTTGAGGGGCCGCTGGGCGTCTTGCATCACGCTAAAGTGCAGAGTCTTGACCCCCTGAGTGGACGGATCGGTACCGGTGTTGCTGGCCGGGAGGAGTTCTGCGCGGCGAAAGCCGGTCTGGACGTTGTCGGCGCTGGGGGCGAAGATGGACTTGTCGCTGCGAGTGGTGGATCAGCGACGACATCCGAGAGAGTGGAAGGGGAAGAAGAAGAAAAAGGAGACAAGGAGGAGGTCGCTGGCGGGGTCGCCAGCACGGGCATGTAGGCGAACGGAGTGGACAGGGAGGAAGACGCAAGGGACTGGGCGGACCTGATGGTGACCTCGGCGGGAACGGTGTTGACGTCGAACTAGAGTTGTTAGTAGGAGAATACTAAGAAGGGAAAAAAGGAATAATAACATACCAGAGAGCCCGTCACGGCAGGCAGTTGAATGATCTGGCTGAACTTGAGGCCTAGAGATTTCCGTTTTAGACATGTTCGCAAATCGCAAAAAAAAACTGAGGAGACGATGCTTACCCTGGCCAAACACGTTACTCGGGTTAAAGAGGTTGTTGTTCGTGTCGAAGGAAGCTGCTGTGAACGTCGACGGTACGCGGCCGTCAAACTGGATCGTGCATTTCTGCGCCGATGCCAATAGGGGCAAGGCCAAAAGAGTGAGGGACTGAGCAGAGATCATTTTGTTCTTTTTGGGAACTTTTCTTAAATTAAATAAATTAAAAGAGAGTAAAATGAGGACCAGCCGTTAAACGAAGCGAAAAAAGAACGAGGGTATCTAAAACAAAAAGATCGGTCAACGATAGTGAAGAAAGAGAGCAAGAGAAAGAGAGAAAGAGAGAGGAAAAACAAGAAAAGGCACAAGAGGGAGATGTACGTACCCCTTTTTACATTATATAGATCCGATTGTGTTCCAGGGCAAAGGTTGAACTATCGTGAGCCGTGCCGGGGTCAACTGACTACGTTTTCTGCGGCACACTCTTCTTCCTCGATTTGTTCTCTTTTTCTCAACCACTGAGCGGGGACGTTTGAGGTCATCGTCGGAAACGGCAGTATTCTGCTTCATGCAAAGCTTGGCAAGCGCTCATACAAAAAGCACGACTCCGTGCAGGCGGTGGGGGTAGAGAAAGATACCACGCGCTTCGGCCGAACTCGAGCCAGGCCTGTTTGAATACTCACGATCTTTTCGGTAGAAGAGAGGAATAAAGGCAACGAAAAGGCTCGTCTTAAGCACTTGTGCCGTTTAAGCCGGAAACTTCCAGGGTTGGGCTTCGAGATGAGATGCTGCGGTGACAGACGTTTCTTTCTCTTTCTTGCCCTCCAATCCAATGATTCAAACCTTTCCCTTCTTTTACAAAGCAAAAAGACATGGGTGCCGTTGATTTTTTTTTTTAAAAAAAAACGAAGAAATATACACGTCTCAAAAGCACACTTTTTTTACACCCGGACTGAGGATGAACACCATCTGGCGATAATTGCGGGGAAAGATAAAAGAAGAAAAGGGCGTGAAAGACCAGAAAGTATGGATGAATTTGCAACTTTGGTTGACCACGGACCGCTGCACAGCAAAAGGGGCTGTTGAGCGAACATCAAACACGCTCGTCTCAAACATAGCGACCACTGACAGGACGGCACGGCCTCTCTGGGGCAGTACGGGGTGCAGAGGTGTAATCTTGCCGAAAATCCGTAAGAAGTCCAGAAAAACAAATGAATGGAGAGATGGGGTTGACGAATAGATGAAAATTAAGAAGGAGAAGAAAACATGATGAAAATGAGGTAGAAAGTTGGAATAGGCAAACATTTAGCGTTTTGTTGACTTTGTTTGGCCATCGTAATACCTGATTGGTCAGAATTGGGGCTGCTGTACAACCCGCTCAGCATCACATCGCCAACATTCTTCAACTTTATCAACAGGAAGAACCAGGTTCAAATGGAAAGACAATTCGAATAGAGAACAATAAAGAACTGAAGAGAATAAAACAAACAGGAAACATGTGAAGAAATATGTACAAGAGGGAGATGCTGCGAGCCATATCTAAAATGGTACAAGTACGTCGTACACATAAAAGCAATGTGTGCCTCGAATGCCTCGCTTCAATTGCTCTCGCAACGAAATTCGAGGGTATAATTCACGCGAATCAGTGTCAAGTAACTAGACACTGGACCTCTGCAGCTTGCTCTCCTTTTTGACGTTTGTTCCGTGTGCTAATTCTACACACTGTTAGAGACACTGTCCTGCCTTTCTAGGAAGCGCGCCGCTGTCATTGGCTTCCAGCCCCGCGCTTGTGGAGTCGGGAGGCTGTCCAAGCTTCCCGCCAGGCCGACTTCCTCGAAAGGAAAGCGCGACTGGTGAAGCGCTGAGTGTTGTTGCTCGCTGATTTAGCACATCGCTCCTTCCCCGTTGAACAAATTGGCGCCTTCCTCTTCCTCTTCTTGTCCAATTTACCAATGTGCATTTTCGACCATTTCGAATTCTCAAATTCTTTTCCTTCCCGTCTTTGCTTCAAGTGCACGGAGTATCAGTGCAGGCACACCGACGACAGCGGCCACGACACCTCCGCACGCTGCGCGCTGATCGCTGATCGTTGCCCTTATCCCTGGCGAGCAAGCTAGACGCGCCTTGGCTAACTGCAACGCCCGCCATTCTTTCTTTTATTGACATTGCGAAGACTTGCCATTGACCGACAACCACGACAGAAGACGGAAAAGACAGAAAAGACAGAAGCCAAACAGCTCGACGCGTCTTTGGATACTCTACGAACGGCAGCAACATATCTTTTAGACCTTGCAACCGACCGGAAAGGCTGCATCGTGCCCTCGCCTGTAGGGTTCCAATTGTTTACGCGCCCAGAGGCTGGTCATACGGCGCGTCACGGAAACCGGGGGGACGACTCCTTCAACAGCCCGACGACAGCGACAAACCTCGTCAGATTCTCGGACTCGACGCGTTTTCTTCCCGGCAGAGCTCGTACAGCCGAATTGTTGCTTTTGCTCTTTTCACCACCACTACCGCCCCAGCACACTTCGCGTTCTGTCTGCCCACATCGACCCCCGCGATGCTCGAATAAACGCGCTCAGTTTCCAGACCCTCGACACCATACGCGACCTGACTCCTCGGCATACTACACCTTCAATATGCCGACTAGCCACGTGTTGCCGGAGTCGACAGAGCTTCTGCAGGAGATTGCAGATGCCCTCTGGAAGGCGAAGAAGGTTCTCGTAGTGACCGGTGCCGGCATCAGCACGAACTCTGGAATTCCGGTATGTTTTCACTCTTTCCTCGCATAGCTTTCTTTGCGTGATGTCGGCAATCAACTAATTGTCACGCCCTCTAGGACTTCCGATCTAAAAATGGCCTCTATTCGCTGATCCAGGCCCAGTTCGACGCCGCCTCGAAGGAATACGACAAACCTAGAACCGAAGAAACTGAGAGAGACGAGACCGAGCCCACTTCCAAACGGCAGAGACTATCTGAAGAACGGCAGGAAGACCACGTGAAGGCGGAACAGACAACATCCATAGAAGACCAAGACGCGTCTGCGACGACAAGAAGACGCGGTCGGCCGCGTGGACGAAAGAGCCAAAATGCTCCAGCTTCCCAGGAAGACACGATACACTGCGCAGCCCAGGACACTACCGACGGCGATGAGGACTCCATCGTGGTTCAGCTGCCGGCTCTCGACCCTAAGAAGTTTGCACAGTCACTGATGACACCACAAAGAAGAAGCCACTCCCGCCTTGCAGCCGTCAGTGACTCTATCGAGTGCCTCGGGTCACTACCACAAAGCTCGTCACCACTATCCTCCCCGCCCTCTATTCTTTTCGACCCATCCGAGGAGTTTCAGTCCGGCTTAGCATGCTCGGCTCGCTCCTCATCCAGTAACTCCTCCATGGCTGCCTCCACCTGTTCTTCGGACGCCGAGTCAGACTCCGAGGAGACACCCAGCTCTTCGCAGCCTACTCTATCCAGCCAGTCGTCCTTTGCAAGCAACCGAAGCTCTTTGCCGGTCATGAAAGGCCGCGACCTATTTGACGCCTCCATCTGGGCTGATCCAGTGAAGACATCCGTTTTTTACACCTTTGCCACGACTCTCCGGCAGAAGGTGCGGGAGGTCGTCCCGACTAGAAGCCACGAGTTCATTTCACATCTACGCAACACCAACAAGCTCGTCCGCTGCTACACCCAGAACATTGACGAGATCGAGGAGAAGGTGGGCCTATCGACGAGCTTGGTTTTGGGCCCTGGCAAGAAGGGCCGGTTTTCGACGCGCTCCGCGCGAGCTTCAACGGGATCCGTCATTGCCGGCAAAGATGAGAGCTCCCAAGAGTCTCAGGCCGATGTGAAGGAGCAGGAGTCGCAAGAACTATCAAGTTCGCAAGTCTCCCAGTCATCCGAAGAGCCGAGCGCGTCTCAATCACAGAGCGACGCGAAAATCCCCGCCAAGAACCGAGACCCATGCTTCCGTGGTGTGGAATGCGTTTTTCTCCACGGCTCTCTCCAGCTCTTGCGCTGTTTCCGTTGTGGCCAAACAACGCCGTGGGACGAGGCGGGACGAGAGCTAGAGACCATGTCCGGTCGCCAGCCGAGCTGTCCACGGTGCGCAGGCGCCACAGCAGCACGCGAGGGCCGTGGCAAGCGGGCGCTAGCCGTTGGAAAACTTCGCCCGGACATTGTCCTGTACGGCGAAGAGCACCCCAACGCACACCTGATCTCGCCAATCGTCCAGCACGATATCTCTCTCACGCCAGATATGCTGCTGATTCTCGGTACCAGCCTCAAGGTCCATGGCCTGAAGGTGTTGGTTCGTGAATTCGCCAAAGCTGTTCACAGCCGAGGTGGTAAGGTCGTCTTTGTTAATTTCACTAAACCTCCTGAGAGCGTCTGGTCCGATGTGATCGACTACTGGGTGCAGTGGGACTGCGACACCTGGGTAGACGATCTCAAGCAAAAGAAGCCTATCATGTGGTTGCCGCCTGGTTCGGTTATCGAAGAGCCGAAGAAGAAGCGGAAGAGTATTTCTGCTGGCGCGACAAAGGGAAAGCGAAACAGCGAAGGGGTCAAAACGGAAGAAACGGCAGAGACGAACGCAATACCAGACGGACAATCAAAGATCGAGGCAGGCAACTCCAACGACAGCCAAGAGCGTGAAGGGGTGGAAGGACAGAAAGAGAAGAAGAGGAGAGGGAGGCCGCCGAAGGAGAAGAAAGAAAAGGAAGACGACTTAGAGCAGAAGCAAGAACCAGAAGCCGCGCAGGCAACGGAAGTTGCAGCACAGCCGGAAAAAGGAAAAGTGGCAGCGGGAAAGAAACGCCCACGAGAAGGACGAGCTCCCAAGCCCGACGCCAAATTTCCGGCGTCTGTGCGGGACGACCAAACAAACGGAGCGATTACTTTGTGGAAGATTGTGCAGAAACTCGCTCAAATCTCGGGCCGCAAAGAGGAGGGTTTGCCAGCAAAGCCAACCCGTGCAGCGCCCGCAAAGCGGAAGCCAAGGCAGAGACACTCGGCACCGGGCGATTTGGAAGTCATCATCTCCGCTTGCCCTCCTCCTCCAGACACATTGGCACCACCCGCTGTCACGCCCCTCTTCCCCGCCGCGACGCAACCCGAGCCTCTGCCAGAGCTGCGGGCTGCGCCCAACAACCCGATTGAATCAACAATGCCTCTTGCAGATATCTCTACGAATATATTGCCCAGCCTTACGACAGCGCCCCGGGCACTGACAGGTCCTGATAAGTACTCGATTTTGTCAGCAGTCAAGGCGAACCCACGGCGAAGACAGTCTAAGAAGATTTTCGAAGGGGGCGGTGGCGGTCCTGGAGGGTCTCTGTTGACCGAGGTACAGACTACGACACCTAAGCAACAGCAGCAGCAGCGAAAGCAGGCCAAAGCCCGAGGGCGATCCAAGTCGATGGGAGTTCCGGCACTTTTGATCCCCCCTGATCAGCTAGCGACTCCAGTCTCTAACGCAAAGCTTCTCGATGTAGCGTGGTCGGATACCGATCGACTCGCTAAGCAACTTATGATGGATCTCAGTGCTTCGTCATTCCCAGCTACCAATGCGAAGGAGGTTGTGGACCCGACCAGCTTTTCCAGCCCAGTTCCTCTGGCCTTGAATGAGACTCTACCACCACCACCACAAGCAGTCCCCCACACATCGCTGCCGATGGCCAATTCACAGGCGCCAACAATGCGACTACCTTCAAACTCGACGGTGCTGCCACCCATCTGGAAGATGTTTCCGGACCTGCAGCCGAGGTTGTCGCCAGATAATACATTTTTCTTCCAGGACCCGCTCGGTGCTCGATACACGTACCCGCCGCAGCGGCCTCAACAAGAGTGGAGCTGCACCGACCAGCTGGTACGGGAGGCCGACGAACAACTGAAGGCCGTTGTTGATATACGCAGACAGCGGCAATGACTGGTCTGAGAGCACTTTTTGTGGGCGGGTTTCCTTTTTTGTCTACGCTCTTAATACCCCTTTTGGCATTGTACTCTTATTTCGCTGTATATATGCCTTTCTATGGCAACTTTTTTTTTTTTTTTTTAGTTTTGAATAAAAAAACCATGCAAACACTGAATGAGAGCCACTTTGTGTTGCACATTGAGACACTAACATGTTTAAGAGACCTGCGGCCTGGCGGCCCACAGTTCGCGAGCCCCACCGCCCTTTTAGCGACAGTGGCAGATCAGTGCGTTTGTTTTGCGATGTTTTTCAAAGTCATTCAAAGCCAACCCAGGAACAGAAAGCACGACTGTGACCGACACACATACTAAAACACACCTTCTCATACATAGAGAATATGGACAGCCTCTACCGGCGTGAACTCGAGGTGGCCATCCGCGTCGTCGAGCAGGCGGCGCGCCTCAGCCAGGCTGTCCTGCCCGACACGGACAAGGGAGCCGTCGAGAAGGAGGACAACCTAGGCCCCGTCACGATTGGCGACTTTGCCATTCAGGCGCTGCTGACGGCGTCGTTGCATGCGGCGTTCCCGAGTGACACATTTGTCGGCGAGGAGGACGCCAGTGCGCTGCGGGCCGACCCCGTGCTGTGCGAGCGGGTCTGGACGACATTGCAGCGGACGGTAGACACTGGCGCCGACCCCAGCACCGGCGCGCAATGCGTCCTCCCCACCAGCCAGGACGACATGTGCGACACAATCGATCGGTGCCAGAACGCGCCGGGCCCTGGCCGCGTGTGGGTGTTTGACCCGATCGACGGGACCAAGACGTTTCTGCGGCGCGAGATGTATGCAATCAACGTGGCGCTGCTCGTCGACGGCCAGCAGACAATCTCCGTTGTCGGGTGCCCCCTACTGTCGCCAGACGCAGAGACAGTTGACGGTGCTGCAACCATTCAAAACGACTCCATCGACTCGACAGGGCGGGGCAGCTTACTGTTTGCCGTCAAGGGCCACGGTGCCTATGTGCGGCCACTGTTTGAGGAGGCACGGCAAAGCGGAGGGGGTGTGTCCGTAGTGGCATCAACATCGACACCGAGGCGCTTGCCAAGATATGCTGCGTCTTCATCACAAAACGGCGAGAAGCACCAGGCCCTCCGTCCTGTCACCTGTTATTTCCTCCAAGAGTCGGCCCTCGACGACGTGCACCGTGCCGTTGCCAAACAACTCGGCGTTCCATTCCCCGGCAGTGACTTGTTGGGATGGGTGCCCCGGTGGTCGGCGCTGGCGACGGGGCGGGCCAACACAACGGTCTGGGTCTACCGGCGGCGCGACCGGCATGCCAAGATCTGGGATCACGCGGGCGCCATGCTGCTGTTTGAAGAGGTAGGCGGAACGGTTACTGACGTGGACGGCAAGCCGCTAGACCTGCTGGCTGGCCGGATCCTGGTGAACAACTTTGGCTTTGTGGCGGCGCCAGCGGACGCGCACGCGACGGTACTGCAGGCGGTGCACGACGTGCTGCGGGCGCAAGGGCGGGCTGATCTGTTGGGGGCGAATTAAACAAATAAACTCGACGCCGTAAAAAAGCAAAAGCCAGGGTTGCAATGGCAGAATGACGAACAGCGAGGTTCGGCCGAGCTATCATTTCTCTAAAACTTTCATTTTCGTCCTCACTGTAGAATCAAGAAAATATTCCCCGCATTGTTCTCGGCAGCGCAGCGCCGAGGTATATTGATCGCCGGTGTCTGTCTTAACAGATGGTATAAGAGGTGATAGGCACAAAAAAGGATGAAAGAGAGACGCGGCTGGTAGAGGGCCTCTGGCCGGTCGGCAAAAATGGAAGGCCATCCCCTTGCCATCTAAAGCCGGGCCAAGTGCTAGAGAAGGAAAGAGAAAAGTGTCAAGAGATAGCGGAAAATACTTTTCGATATCCGGGCCGCAATGCCTCATTTGGCAATATTGGGCAAATCCATATAGTGGGTATTGGCCAAGCAAAACGGCAAAGCGAAGGACGTCTTTCGTCTCGAACAGGTAATTAGGGACAAAAACGCAACGACTGTGTAGGGAGTTTGATCTGGGACCAGACTAATCGTATCAAGCTGCTAGACAAAACAGAGATACATGCAATTATGGAACGAGAAGCAGTGAGAGAGTGATATTTCGAATATATATTTTATTTTTATTTTCTGCTGGATGTCTTTGTGTGCTCGCACCATTTAATACTTTGTATCTCTGATCGCCATGCATCCTCGTCCACTATATGAGTCTATGTCTTGTCCCCATCTACACATTTTACATTTTACATCGTATATCTCATATCACACAACCCACAGTCTCTTGACCTCATTCTTTGCCGTGCCGTCCCCGCAAAATACACTACGGCTGGCTGGGCATCTGGTTGATCAGAGTGTGAATTGGCGGTGACCAAAAGGGAGATGAGGCAGAAGAGAAAAGGAGGAAAGTGTTATAGTAACATAAAAGGCCCAGAAGCGGAAAGAGAGAACGGAGGAAGCCAAGGTCTATGGCCGGGGTCGGCTCCTTCTCTATGATTGAATTGTGCTCTATTGTGTGGAGATGGCAAGAGGGTTGGTATTGTACGATGAAAAACACAAGCCGGCCGTTTCCCTTTTTGTCTCTGGCTACGGCTCTGTTTACTTTTTTATGTTGTGGACCTGGTTCTGGCATCGTATAAGAAGCAAGAAGCATGTCGCGCAACAGCTGATCTGCACGAAGCATATTGGAGAAAGAGAGACGTATCAGGTAGCAAGACGGGACTATTTAGTCGTCCGGTGTCCATTACCATCGTTATCATTGTTTTTGGAGGCTGCTTTCTTTTCATTTCTCGTTTCTTGGACTTAAGCATTCATTTTTTCACCATCAATACGAACACAATGACGGTACTCCTCCGTGCAACGCTGCTCCTGGCGGCGGTGGCTGTGATAGCACCGGCCCAGGCAGAAGTTATGGCCGACGGCGGAGTGGACTGGGACGCGGCATACACCAAGGCCACCGCGGCTGTCGGCAAGCTCTCGCAACAGGACAAGGTCAACATCGTGTCGGGCGTGGGCTGGAACAAAGGCCCCTGCGTCGGCAATACATCGCCCATCAGTTCCATCAACTACCCGCAGCTGTGCCTGCAAGACGGACCCCTCGGTGTCCGCTACGGCACGGGCGTCACGGCCTTCACGCCGGGCATCATGGCGGCCTCCACGTGGGACCGCGCCCTCATGAGCCAGCGCGGACAATACATGGGCGAGGAAGCCAAAGGCTGCGGCGTGCATGTGCTGCTGGGCCCCGTGGGCGGCCCGCTGGGGAAACACGCCAACGGCGGGCGCAACTGGGAAGGGTTTGGGCCGGACCCATATCTGACGGGCGTGGCCATGGCCGAGACGATTCAGGGCATGCAAGGCGCCGGCATCCAGGCGTGCGCGAAGCACTTCATCCTCAACGAGCAGGAGCTCAACCGCGAGACGATGAGCTCAAGCGTCGACGACCGCACGATGCACGAGCTATACCTGTGGCCGTTTGCAGACGCAGTGCGCGCGGGCGTGGCGTCGGTGATGTGCTCGTATAACAAGGTCAACGGCACGTGGGCGTGTGAGAATAAGAACATCCTGAACAACCTGCTCAAGGACGAGCTGGGCTTCCGTGGCTACGTGATGAGCGACTGGAACGCGCAGCACACGACGAGCTCGGCGACGAGCGGCATGGACATGACAATGCCGGGCAGTGACTACAACGGCAAGACGATCCTATGGGGTCCGCAGCTGACGAGCGCGGTCAACAGCGGCCAGGTGGCCAAGAGCCGGCTCGACGACATGGCGACGCGCATCCTGGCGGCGTGGTACCTGGTCGGCCAGGACAAGGGCTATCCGGGCATCAACATCAAGGCGTCTGTGCAGTCGACGCACAAGGAGAACGTGCGCGCGGTGGCACGCGACGGTATTGTGCTGCTGCAGAACGAGGGGGGCATCTTGCCACTGAGCAAGCCCAAGAAACTTGCCGTCGTGGGCTCGGCAGCAGTCGTCAACCCACAGGGGATGAACGCGTGTAAGGACCAAGGCTGCAACACGGGCGCGCTGGGTATGGGCTGGGGGTCTGGTACTGCCAGCTACCCCTACTTTGTGGCGCCGTACGACGCGCTCAAGACGCGCGCGGCCGCCGACGGCACGCAGATTGCGCTCGCAAGCAGCGACGCCACGAACTCCGTCGCGAGCACAGTGCAGGGCGCGGACGCAGCGATTGTCTTCATCACGGCCGACTCGGGCGAGGGCTACATCACCGTCGAAAAGGTCGCCGGCGACCGCAACGACCTGGACCCGTGGCACAACGGCAACGCGCTCGTGGCTGCCGTCGCGGCGGCCAACCCCAACACGATCGTTGTCGTGCACAGCGTCGGCCCTATTGTGCTCGAGTCGATCCTGAAGAACACTGGCGTCAAGGCCGTTGTGTGGGCCGGCCTCCCTAGCCAGGAGAGCGGCAACGCGCTGGTTGACGTGCTGTATGGCCTGGTGGCGCCGTCGGGCAAGCTGCCGTACACGATAGCAAAGAGCGACGCCGACTATGGCACCACCGTATCGCGCGGCGACGACAACTTTGCCGAGGGCCTGTACATCGACTACCGCCACTTTGACCAGAAGAACATTGAGCCACGCTTCCCCTTCGGCTTCGGCCTTTCCTACACCAACTTCACTTACGGCGACATTAAGGTCACGTCGACAGCCACGTCGGGCGCGGCATCCGGCGCCGTAGGCCCCGGCGGCAAGGCCGATCTGTTCGAGAACGTCGCAACCGTCACCATCAGCCTGACCAACAGCGGCAGCGTCGCCGGCGCCGAGGTGCCACAGCTGTACCTAACGCTGCCCAGCAGCTCGCCGGCAGCGCCGCCACGGCAGCTGCGCGGCTTCGACAAGCTCAAGCTGGCGCCAGGCGCCGCGGGCACGGTGACGTTCAACCTGCGGCGCAAGGACCTGAGCTACTGGGACGTGGCCAAGGGATGGGTGGTGCCGAGCGGGACGTTCACCGTCAACGTGGGCGCGAGCAGCCGCGATCTGCGCCTCAAGGGGACCTTTGACGTGGCATGAGTGGGTGTCGTGCGGATGAAAAAGAAGTTAGATGAAATCAGGATAAAAAAAGTAAAGTTTAGATTGTTGGTATGTGGGATGGGACAGAATGCATTTTATGAATCTTGCTATGAGAAAGGAAAGATTGTAGTGAGTTTAGCAATGTGGGGCCGAAAAGACAGTAGACAGCGTGCTGTTCGAAGCTTGTGCACTAAATAGGCATATTTCGAACAAGCTTTATTGCGAAGTACAGCCCCAAACTCGTTCGGCAATCCAAACTACCATGAACAGCCATGGCCAATGACAAAAGCAACGGCGGACGGGACGCCAGCACAGACACTGAGGCGACCCCGGCGTCGACCAGCAGCCTCTATGTGGTCGACGACAAGATGAGCGACGGCGACGACGGAGAACGCCCAGAGCCTGCTGCGCCTCAGCGGCCTGACGCCTTCTACCGCGACCTCTATCAGGATCGCCTGGACTTTCAGGCCCTTGCCCGCGACGATCCAGACCTCAAGGCCGTGTATGTTTTCTCTCTGTCTCCCTATTCTTCCATTTTCCTATAAGAATCCTCCTCTAATCTTTCTCACAGCCTTCACAATGGCCACCTCAACTTCCGCGACCCGGCCGCCGTGCGCCAGTTGACGATAACGCTGCTCCGCCGTGACTTCGGCCTGAAACTGGAACTGCCGGACGACCGCCTGTGTCCACCGGTTCCGAACCGGCTCAGCTACGTGTTGTGGATCAAGTCGCTGGTGGAGGCGGACGGACCGGCGGTCGGCCTCGACATTGGCACCGGCGCCAGCTGCATCTACCCGCTGCTGGCCTGCGCACAGCGTCCCGACTGGCGTTTCTTTGCGACGGACGTCGACACTGCCAGCCTTCAGTCCGCCCGCGACAATGTGGCACGCAACAGTCTCGAGGATCGCATTCGCGTTGTCATGCGGTCCCCTGACGACCCGCTTGTGTTTACGGGCGACGCTCCCTCCTCCTCGCTCGACTTCACCATGTGCAACCCACCCTTTTATGCGTCTGCCGACGAGATGACGGCGTCTGCTAGCGCCAAGAAGCAGCCACCACACTCAGCTTGCACGGGTGCACCCGTTGAAATGGTGTATGCTGCTCGCGACGACGACGACGGGCCCGGCGGCGAGATCGCCTTTGTCGGCCGCATCCTGGACGAGTCCGCCGCCCTCCAAGACCGCGTCCGCTGGTACACGGCCATGGTCGGCAAGCTCGCCAGCCTCGCCGTGCTCGTCGCCCAGCTGCGCGCCCGCGGCATCGACAACTATGCCATCGCCGCCTTTGTGCACGGCACCAAAACGCGCCGCTGGGCGCTGGGCTGGAGCTACGGCGCGCGACGGCCGACGGTGGCGGCGGCTCGGGGCGGCAGCGATGCTGCTGGCCTCGAGTCGTACCGGCACCTGCTACCACCGATCACCGAAGTGGACGTGCTGAACGTTAAGCGGGGCGCAGAAGCGTCCACCGGCATGCTTTCTACAGCCATTGATGCACTTATGCGCAATCTGGCGCTCGCGGCCTGGAACTGGGATGGCAAGGCGCTGAAAGGCGTCGGCCGGACGCGCGAGAACGTCTGGGGCCGGGCCTGGCGGCGGAAGAAGCAGCGTGAAGAGAAGGTGGCTGTGGAGGGAGGACAGACAAAAACAAAGGATGATCCAGCCACGGCACCTCTTGGACCAGACGAAGAGTGTGTGTTTGGTTTTGTGGTGACGGTCCGCGTGGGCGTGACCGAGACGATTGTTCACTGTCGCTGGCTCGAGGGCCACAGCGAGGCCATTTACCAGAGCTTTTGCGGCTTTCTCAAGGATAAACTGAAAGAGAGCATCGCTTCTTCGCAACCTGAAAGCAAATGAATGGGAGGGCGAGAGGAAGGCGCCCAGATGGTCGTTGTTAGACCGTCGTTGTATGCAAGAGATACCACGCCGCCACGAACGGCTTATTTTGTTGTATTTTAGTTTCTAATACTCTCATGACTTTCACATAGCGATCAATGAAGAAAACCAATAGTAATAGTGTAAATGAACAAGCATGAGAGTTGATGATGTTTATATGAATACAGTGCGAAAGTGCGATTTGCACTAGAAACACTGTGAAGCTGTACGGCTCCAAAATCTCCGATCACCCAGCCTACAGCTTGCCTGTACGTCAGAGCTCCAGCAGTCTACATATTTACATTTTTATCTGCCCTTTTACCTCCAGCAAAACCAAACACAGCCAGCACCATTGCACCACGACAACGACATTGCGGTATCCTCACCTCTCCTACGGCCTTCTGCCTTTTTCCGAGAACGCAGCACATCTGCGACAGCGACAATGTCCGGCTCTGGCAACACCTCGCGCTTTACGGTGCCGAACCAGACGACGGAGCAGCGGTTGTCGACAAACGTTGTGGGCCTCGTCGAGCTGTCAGACTTCCGCAAGCGGCGCGCCGAGGTGCTCGAGCAGCAAGAGCGTGAAGCCCGTGAGGCAGCCAAGGCAGGATCGACGCCCGGTGCCGAGGAAGGCAGCGACGAGAACGGTGGCAATGGCACAGCGACACCCGACGCAGGCGGCGATTCAGCAACAGGCGAGGCAGCAGCCGGCACAGGAGGCAGTGAGGCCGAGGGCGGACCGGTCAAGAAGAAGAAGAAAACCAAGGACGGCAAGAAGACCAAGAAGAAGGGCGGCAAGGTCAGCAAGCTGTCCTTTTTAGGCGACGACGAAGACGAGGAGGACGGCGACGGCGACGACGACGACAAGCAAGATAAGGAGAAGCAAGACAAAGCAAAAAAGTCAACCAGCGCACAAGCCAGCGCACAAACATCGACCTCACCCTCTCCCTCCCCTTCTCCCTCGACGGCGAGCGGCCTGCCGCCTATCAAGTCCTTTACACAACAAGCACTGCGGCGACAAGCAGCCGAGCGCGAGGCCCTGCGGAAGGAGTTTCTGGCGTTGCAGACGGCCGTCAAGGCCAGCGAGGTGGCCATTCCCTTTGTCTTTTACGAGGGCGCCAACATCCCTGGCGGCACGGTGCGTGTCAAGAAGAGTGACCATGTGTGGTTGTTTCTGGACCGCAGCCGGAAAGTGGGCGCGCGCCTCGGCGTTGGAGAAAAAAAGCTCAGCAAGGCGCGGCTGCACTGGGCGCGCATCAACGTCGACGACTTGATGTTGGTCCGCGGCAATCTCATTATACCACATGTACGTCTGCGCACACAATTCCTCTCTATTTGCGTCTTCTATATACTAACAGCAAACAGCACTATGACTTTTACTTCTTCCTCATCAACAAGACCCTCGGCCCCGGCGGCGAACGGGTGTTCAGCTACAGCAGCGAGGCACCGACGATAGCAGCACCGGTTGTGCCTCTCACGACGCCGCGCGGCAGCGCCAACAAGGACGGTGGCGACGGCGAAGAGGAGGAGGAGGAGGACTTTAGCCACCTCGAGGGCGCCAACGACGACCCGGGTCTGACAAAGGTCGTCGACCGTCGCTGGTACGAGCGCAACAAGCACATCTACCCGGCCAGCCTGTGGCAGGAGTTTGATCCAGAGGAGGACTATGTCCACCAAGTGCGGCGCGACCAAGGCGGCAATGCGTTTTTCTTTACCGCAAAGTGATGTTGGCGAAGACCAGCTGGTTTCAGTCATCTTCCACTTTGCCTCGTTCACGCACCACCGACGGTCAGTGCGGCCGACAACCCCCATACGGCCGCCGCGAGCACCAGCCACCCGGGCCACAGCACGACCAGCAGCAGTCCGTTGCCGCTCGGGCCCATGGCCGCCAGCGCCACCTCAAAGTACACCTTTTTACGCAGCCGCGTGGCCGGCTTGCACGTCCACAGGTACCACCAGCAGACCTGCCAGACGGTCTGCCCGCACCGCACAGCATACAGCTGCACCGTCGTGGCGAGGGCCGTGGCGAGGATCAGAAGGAGCCGCGCACTGTGGTGCGCCGCCCAGGCAACTGGTTTGGCCGCTGTCGCTGCAAGCGTCCAAGCATGGGTGGCGCTGCTTTGGCAGCGCCAAACGAGGTCGGCCGTAGGCGAGCGGAGCGATAGGGGAAGGTGGGTTGTAGTTGTGGTCGTGGTTGTGGTTGTGGTCATGTTGGCAGGTGATGAGGGGATTCCAGAATGGGATGTGGACGCGTCTGCCGACTGCATTTTGGCTGGCGGCTGTGATGGTGACGAGGCCGTCGTTGTTGTATGTGCTGGTGTCTTTGGTGCCTGGAGAGCAAAGATGTCTGAAGCCGACGTGGCAGCTGTGAGGAGTGTCATGGGGCCCGTGAAGAGCGACAGCGAGTTCATGTTGTTTGTATCAGGGCTGTTGATTCCCTCGTCTTGGTAACGCCGGCCGTTGATATATTAAATAGTCGAGATGAAGAGGGCCGAGTGAGAAATACAACGGCGATATCCAAAGTAGCTCAGTAATGTGTGCCAAAAGTTGCCGACTTAATATGACGAAAGAAGAAAGAAGAAGTGAGTCCTAGAACGTGATAACAAAAAAATCAATGATGATATAAAGAAGATGACGGTCGAAACAGTTGCATTTGTTTCTCGCGGGTGTCTAGCCCGTCTTTATTTGTCTTTGCCTCTGTCACTGTCCTCCTCCTTTTTTTAAAAAAAGGCACATACCAGCTATTGTTTACTCTAAGCATCCAGCAGCCATGCACTGCGAGTATTGCCGACACGAACATTCCCCTCTTCTCTGCCCCCCGCGCAATCCGCAAGCAGGATGGTTTCCGTTCCCGTTTCTGAACCAATGTCTTGGGCAGCCCTGCAGCACATGGGGAGAGGTAAGATACGTGTGGTGGTCGGTGATTCAGTCACCTGGCCCTGGCCCTCTCACATTCCGTAATCGCCCTAAAGCAATCAGAAACCGCCTGCAAACGGTCTTCTCGGAGGGGGCTGTCAAGCGACCGGCCAGACGCCCCAAATGGAACGAAAAAAGCCGGGCGAAATACATCGTAATTGCAGTCTCTCTCTTTCTCGCTCGTAAAACAGAGCATTGAACCGACCGTGCTGGCGGTTATTTTTGGTACCCCTCTCTCTCTCGCCTAGTGTACTCCGTAAGAGAGAAAATAGATGAGCCTGTCGCCAACGGCGCCACATGCAAATAAACAGGCACACGTGGGGGGCAGCGCCTCGAATAATAAGGCCTTGGGCATGACCCTTTGTTTTCTTGTCTCAGCGAGCGGTCTCAGCGAACTTTTTCTCTTCTTCGAGGCCCGATGCACCCGTTTTCATTTCGATGTCGCAATTCCCCTTAACAGGGAGGTAAGAGCACTGCAAGTATGTCGTACAAACTACTCGTGGAGAACAAAAAAAGAAAGAAAGAAAACACGAAAAATGCATTTTATACGAGTATGGTCGAGTCTTAATCGAGATGCAGCGGCAGAGTGCAGAATCTATCTGCACGCCAATCAAACTGCAAACACACAGCTATGGGAAAACAATGACCCCCCGGATTCTCTCGGGTTGCTTCTTCTGGTAAGACGAACTGGTGGGCACACTGGTACACTGATGGGTCCAGGAGGTCATGTTTTCTGTGCCCGCTCATTTACGCTGAGTGTTCAGACAGGTGCGGAGGGGTAAAACGTCGCGTTGTTCTAGTTCTTTGTAAAAAAAAAAGAGAACGAAGGCAATAGGAGGCAGCCTTGTGCCAGGAAAATGCCTGAACATTGGCTGTTGGAGCATTGGGCGTTGATGGAGGGGTACCATGCACATCAGCATGCGACTCGAGATTCCAGATGCCAGATTGGATCGTCCATCTGACAGTTCTACTATTGGTGGGACCAGCACTTGTTGAGAGACAGAAGTAGAATAGAAGAAAAGAAGAAGGGGCGTGAACGTGAACAAGAGCGTCTTCAGCTTCGGCTAGAAAACGTGGCTCGCGCCAATTCATGATTGGTCGGTGAAGACGACCGTCGCTAACCAAAGCCATTCGACGACCACTGAAGAGCAATTGACGAAGAGCGTGTAAGTAAAAATTACGAATGTAGGCAAGAGATAGTACAGACGAAAAGAAACGAGGAAGAAAGACGCCGTATGAAGAGAGTAGAGGGTGGTGATTCGTTTTTTGTACCATGTTCCAAAAAAAACAGTACAAGTAAGATGCCCAAATGGATGGCGAACCGACATGAACATCATATAACACGCAAAAGATAACTGCCCCATTTTTCAGATGCCCAAATCCCGAGAGTGTAATAAATAGTAAATCAAAAAAGAAACAAACCTCCCAATAAAAAGACAAAACCCAACCCCCCAATTGTAAAATACAATGTACTTCATACACACGTAACCGCATTTCTGTTTTATTAGTCGCCGTTTTATTCGTCGATGTTGATGTCGATGTCGATGTCGTAGCAGCCGATTCCGTTCGCCGTCGTCTTTTTGTCATCTGATGTGATCTGTTTTCTTTTCATTTATATTTTTTGTTCTTATGATCCTCGTTGCCGAACCAAACAAGAAGACTCAAGCTTCCAGTCCGATCAAACTCTCGGCCGAGAAGCGAATTTGGTCTGTTATGTTAGTACTGGCAGGGTTGAAAATGCAAGGGGAAGGAGATCAAAACGTACCTCGCATCGAACGCAGCGCCTCAAAGGCTGTCGCATAGTTCTCCAGCGATGCCAGGATGGACGTCAGACCCCGCTGCAGCTGTAGGAGCATGCTGACGAGGTAGCCGTTGCTCGAAGCGCTCGGCTGGAGGACCTTAGTCTTGCGGTAGATGGACAGGAACACGTACGCGCCCTGCATCGCGCAACATACAAACGACGGCAGCATCCGCGGTGCCACAATGGGCGACGTTGGCGACAGGAAACCGATTTCCAGCCCGTACTGGCCCGACGGGTTCGGGTACGGCAGGCCGTCAAACCCGCTCGCAATGTTGAGCGCCGACCGCAAACAGATCTTGGCCGAGTAGTGGCTGCTGAATGGCACCTTGATGTTGCTATTGTTGACACTGCTTGTGCTGCTGTTGTGATTGCTGCTGGCGTTGCTGCCCATAGTGGTGCCACTGATCGTGGCGACCATGATTGCGGCCTCGAGCTGTCCGAGCTGCTGTTGTTGCTGTTGCTGCTGCTGCTGCTGTTGCTGATGATTCGTCGTCGGCGGTGAGGCGGCACCCGTCTTCGGTGGCGAGCCGAGGGACGAGACATATGAGGAACTTTCGGGGCTCCCGGTATTCTTGGTCGAGTTGGTCGCTGAGTGGCTGTGGTGGAGCGAATTGCCGACCGAGTGAAGGCTGCTCTGCGGGCTGCAGGAGCACGATGGCCAGGGCAGGGGCTCGTATCCATCGGGCCCCATCTCGGTGGTCGACTTGAGGTCGCAGTGGCGGCCGCTAAAGACGGGGAAATCGTAAAACGCACAGTAGCGGTGGATCTTGATCCGGGCGCTGTTCAGCTTAATGCGCGCCATATTCCGTAGCGACCGGATCAGGCACGTCTCGGCGGGGTCGACTGCCGGCGCAAGGCAGCCGGTAAATGTCCAGCCTTCGGCCCGGTCCACCATGGGCCCGAGGCGGCTCTCGAGATTCGTCATCTTCTTGTAGATCGGCTCCATGTCGCCCTGTGTGGCAAGGACCTTATTCAACTCAATGACAAACTGTGTCGAGGCTAGTATTGCCTGCTGCGCCTCGATAAAGACTGGCCACGCTTCTGGGTCGACATCCAGCGTCGGGTACTTTGTCGTAAAAGAGGCATTGTAGAGTTCCAGCGGAGGAGGCGTGTTGCTCACGATCGAGCTCTGAGTGGCACAGACATATGTCATCCACCACACCCGCCGCTTGGCCTCTGCGAAGAAGTCGTTGTCATCCGTCTGCGTGTGCAGCGAGAACGATGTCATCGCTTCCATCAATGCCTGCCCTGCGCGTGTGCGCATCTTCTTGATGTTGCCACGCTGCGCATATTCGTAGATGCTGAGCAGGTCGAGTGCAATGATGCTCTCAAGCTCGACGGGGACACGGGGGTGGAAGGGCGGACGGTCCGCTGGCGGTGGTGACGATTCGAGGGCTTTGTGTGGCTCTGTTGCTGAATCCGGGATTTCTGATTCGGCTTCGATGGATTCGATGGCTGATTGCGCAAAGAACTGTGCGCACTTACGGCGGAACAGGACAGAGTCGGGAGCGGACGGGTCTGTGTCTTCAGCACACGGGATCAGGGCCAGCACGGCCGAAAGCGCGAGGGCGACGGGTGTTGAAGGCTCGAAGACCTCTTCCAGGGGTGGTTCGTTTTGTGACAGCGAAAAAGGTTCGTCAACGGGCGGTGACGTCTCCGGCGGCGGGAAGATGGGCACGTAGGGGTGGATCCAGCAGTAATAAGCCTGAAGCAGTGTGCGGTCACTGCGGTAGGTGCGAACGAGAGGCCCTGATGTTGGCGGGGGGAGGATGCCCTGCGGCAAGGACACGCCCTCGAACACGCCAGCTGAGAAGGCGGTGGGGAAGAGGCTATCAAAGATGAAGTCGCTATCTTGTGGCATGTCCGGAAGCTGGCCGAGCGCGGCGCCAGGGTCGATGTAGTTCTGCACGTCGACGGCTGAGGATAGCGGCAGATTGTTAGAAAGGATAGTGGGTGCCTAGGAAGAGGAAAAGATGCACGTACGTTGCTGGGAAGCGGCGGGAAGCAAGAGACTGTCAACCTCTTGTGGCCGGATGTTTAGTGCGGTACGCGGCGGTGAGTTGGACGCCGTCTTCTTGCGGATCCGGGGCCCGCCGCGGCGGCTCGGACGGTAGACACATTCGTTGCTCTTGGTCACGCACTATACAATACTGTTAGTGGGGGCAACGGTCTTCCATATGCGCATGGGTCGGGGCACGAGGGAAACGACATACCGATGTGCAGGGCCGGCCTCCATCGCATCTTGTTCTTGATGCGCGACTGTCATGGTGTTAGTTACTGGACGTCAAGTCTCTTGGGGAAGGGCACGTGTATACGCGCGCGGGGTAGGAGAATGCTGCGCGCGGCGGAGAGGGCGGCGCGTCGGCGCGCACATGGGACATACCATGATAGACATGCGAGCTTGACCGGCGGCGTCGCAAACTTGCGGCGCACAACCCGGGGCTGGTCATCAACTTCCGCCATGCCCGGTAATAAGAGCTGTGTCAGTGGACTAGCACGGAAGCGTGCCTGCGTGGGAGAGGATGCGAAAGAGTAATGGAGATGGAGGAGACGGTGTGGGGGGGCGGTGCTGGGTGGTGCCAGCCTCTGGAGATAAAATTGGTCGCCGTAAGGATTGGCTGTGGACAGGATAGTGAGAGGTCGAACACCTGCGAGGCACAAGACAACCAGTTTATGGGGATGGACAATACGACGGGGGAGACAGCCAGCCGGACGAGCGTAAGAGTCAGAGAGAGCGGTCGCGGAGAAAGAAAAGTCCCAACCGGGGACTGTGGCAAAAAGTGACAAGAAGTGACAGGAGTGACAAGAAGTGACAGGAGTGACAAGAAGTAACAGAAGTGACAAGAGAATCCGGGCTCGGCCCGAAGTAGTAAAAGATGATGCAAGTAAGAAAAGAAGAGGAGGAGACGAAGGAAGAGTAAAATTTGTGGAGGGTCTGGGCTAATCAAATGCGCGTCGATCGGAGGGGGATGATGGTAGTGATGGTCGTGATGGTAGTGGTGGGTTTGAGAGAGGAGACGAGGGAAGAAATGGGGTTTGATGGCGGTACGGAGCACGGCTGTCAAAGTTGTCAAGATAAGAAGCAGCATGCAGAACAGGACGAGACCATTGCACGCTTTCAATGCCGAGTAATTATTGCGCACAAATAGCCAGAGGGAAGGAGCGGAAGAGCGCGACGGACAGAGGGGAGAGGAGGAAGGGTGCAAATGCTAAGTGGAAGGAAGCAGCGCAAAGGGATGGGGAGAAGTGGTCTGGCCTGGCCGTCGTTGGACAAAGCCAATGCCACCACAAAGGCCCAATTGGCTGATTCGTTCCTTCCCCCAGTCGTTTCGACTTTTTGACGCTCCGAGCAACAGCCAAAGCGACCAGAGAGCGAGCGCAAGGAAAGCAAGGGTCGGGGTGTGCCTGCCTTAAGGAGCGCCTTCCTCTCCTAGCCTGGCAACTGCGGGGCGGCTTTTTGCGCTCTCACGTGCGGCCAGAAACAGACACCAGTATTACGGAGTTACTCCGCAGAAGCTAACAGAAAAGCAAGGCGGCCTGGCCGTCAGTTCAGTCGCAAAGCGGCGGACAACGAGACCAAAAGCGCCCCACTCCCGATTGAGAAACTTGCTCACAAGGAACGTGAGAAAGGCGATGGGACAGGAACCAGCTGCCAGACAGTAGGCAGGCAGGCTGCAGACTGCAGACCCGTCAAATCAATACCACATCACGCTGACTGAGCGGAGAACGAGCGTTCCGAGCACAATAAGTCGTCCCACTGCTACCGAGAAACGCAACGTGGGAAGTGCGAGCACGCCGGCTGTTCTAGAACACGAACACAAGCAAATCAAAGAAACAGGTACGGTGCACAATGGTTGAGAGAAACGTCGGCATAGAACAGCATAGTCAGGGGCCAGAACATAAGCGAATCAGAGACAAAAGAAACTCTGCAGCTGCGTTCCGTGTGTAGTCCGCTGTGGCGGTGGGTAAAATTGTACCGATCGCGCATGGAACAAAGGTTTTGTCATCATCGTCACGCCCATTAGGTCCTTTACCGCCATCGCCAAGTTGTTCGTATTTGCGAAAATGACGGAGTGCTAGACAGAATCCAACCTGGTATTAATAAAAGACAATGTTTGATTATTCAAGACGGGTGATCGAAGTGCCACCCCAGCAAGAAAAAGCACCAAAGCATGATTGAATCCAGCAACGCGCCAGCCAAATGTACAAAGTCCCGAATTAACGACAGGATTACAAGATGCGTGATTAGGCGAGTACAAGTCAAAATGCAAAGCCAAAAAAGTCCAAAAAGATGTCAAAACAGCCAAAAACAAAAACGCAGATGTACTATTTCAAAACGAGCCAAGGGTTAACGACCCAACCTCTCTTCTATAATATGCCTATGACCACCTACGACCGTCCCTGCCGACCGACACTCTCAACACGCAGACCAAGCTTCGCGCCAGCCTTGGCATCCAGACAGCCACGGCCGTCAAAGACCCACCGGGGCTTGCGCATGTGGTACGAGATCTTGGCCCAGTCGAGCTTCTCCTTGGGCTTGTACTCCTCGTTGAGCTTGTAGCCCTCCTTCTCCAGCTCGCAGTCGGGGCACGTGGAGTCGCAGACAGGCTCCTGGTGGTAGCGCTGCAGCGGGTCGGTGACCTTCTCGTCGCCGGCGCTGTTGATGAGGTACTTGTGCAGAGCCAAAATGTCGTTCTCGCTGGGCTCGGCAGTCGCGAACGGGCGCGGGTCCGTCTTGCCGGTCTTCTTGGCGGGGGCTGGGACAGCCGCCGCCACGGGAGCGGCGCCCGACTTAGCCGCAGCAGCCGCGGCCGCAGCAGCACCGCCGTTGATAGGGGGCTTGCTGCCGAACTCGTCGAAGTCGGTGGTAATCAGGACGGCGTTGCTATCGGCGCAGGCCTCGTACGCGTTCGTGTAGATCTCGATAGAGCCGCCCTCGCCGAGCAGGACGCGATCGCCGCCCAGGAGCTCCTTGATCTCCTCCCGCATCACCACAGGGTTGCAGCAGGGGTCGAACACGGCAATCTCGCGGGGGCCCTCCTCCAGAAGCGTCTTGATGATCTCCAGAGCAGGCGACTCGCGGGTGTCGCTCGTGTTCTTCTTGAAGGCATAGCCCAGCACGGTAGCCTTCTTGCCACGAAGCGTGTTGTTGAGGCACTTGACAACACGGTGCGTGAACCGGTCACGAGCGTACTCGTTCATTGTCACGACCTGGCGCCAGTACGCTGCAACTTCGTCGAGGCCAAGAGACTCGGAAAGGTAGACCAAGCTGAGGATGTCCTTCTTGAAGCAGCTGCCACCGAAACCGATGCCGGCCTTAAGGAACTTGTTGCCAATACGGGCATCGTAGCCAACCGAGGCAGCCACCTCGTCGACGTCAGCACCCGTGCGCTCGCAGATGGCGGCAATGCTGTTGATGCTGCTGATACGCTGGGCCAGCATGGAGTTGGCAACCAGCTTGGCAAGCTCCGACGACCAAACGTTCGTGGTGAGAATGCGGTGGCGCGGGACCCAGGCACCGTAGATAGCAGCGAGCGACTCAGCAGCACGCTGGCCGGAGGCGGTCGGCAGGGAGCCGATCAGCACACGGTCGGGGTACAGCAGATCGTTAACAGCGGTACCGGCAGCCAGGAACTCGGGGTTGGAAAGGATCTCGAAGTGGACACCGGGGCGGTGAACGGCCATCTGAAAAAGGGGGGGAAATACAGGGTCAGCGACCAAATCCCAATACAATGCGTCGATTTATCTATTTGGGGTGGGACGACTTACCGTCTCCTGCATGAGCTGGGCCGTGCGGCACGGCACAGTCGACTTTTCCACAATAATGGCACCGGGGCGCGCATGCTGAGCAACCTCGCCCGTAACAGCCTCGAAAGCGGTCATGTCGGTCGCGCTGCCCGCACCAGCACCGCGGTACTTGGTAGGGGTGTTGACGGCAATAAGGACAATGTCGGCCTCGCCAATGTAACGCGAGATCTCCGTGGAGAAGATCAGGTTGGGCGTGCGCGAGGGGATTGTCTTCTCCTCGGCATCGTCAACCGAGCACTCGCGCGAGCCATCGCGGGCAATGCGCACAATGTCGGCCAGGCCAGGTTCGTAGATGGGAGGGTGGCGCGAGTTCCAGCGGCGGATACGGACCGGATCTCTGTCGACCACGACAACGCGGATATGGGGGTTCTGGAAGGCAATCACAGCAGCAGTCGGACCACCTAGACACGGAAGAGAAGGTATATGTTAGCAGGAGGCTCAACATGTGACGTGCGGAGGAGGTATTGGGGGGGGAGAGAGAGAGAGAGAGAGAGAGAGAGAGAGCGCGCGCGCGAGAATGGGCGCGGAGAAAAAAGGGGTAAGATGTCGCCTTCCAAGAAAGCATCACATAATCGGTGAAAACGTACCAACGTAACCGGCGCCGACACAGCAAATCGTGCGGATGACGGGGTTCTGGGAGGCCGAGGCGGTGCCGTTGGCGCGGGCGCCGTTCGTGCGCACATCCTCACCGTCGACGGGGCGGACAAGGGGGCGCATGACAGGGCTGAACTCCTGGTTGTTGCTGCCCTCAGGCGTGGTCGGGGCGGTGGAGCCGTCCAACATTGTGCTCTCTTCGGTGTCGACAAGGTTCAGGCGGATGCCAGAGGCCATGTCGAGAAGCGAAAAAAGATCTCGAACCGGGACAGGACGTGCCTATGTAGGTTTGGGCCAGGTGAGAAGGGGGAAAAAGAGAAAAAAGCGGCGAGCAAGACTCAATGGGGTGAGGGGGGGGGGTCGGTTGCTTTTCAATGTGGACACGTGTGGAAGAGGGTCCGTTTTAGTACTCCGTAACAGGGTATGGAGCACTGTCTGGCGTGGTGTAAGATACGACGTACGGAGGAGCTGGGCTGGGAAAAGGAGGGCCCACAGAGTCAAAGCTGAACAAAGTTTCGATCTGAGGATCAACAATGGAAAACAAGGCAGACGAGACGGTCGAGGAGGACAGAGACGTAGGTGGCTGACAGCCAGGTTTTAGATGAGACGAAACGACAGAGAACGCTGAGACGGCCGAATTGGCTCACGACGCGTACGGGGGAGGAAAAGAGTGAAGAGGAGAGAGAGAGATAACACGAGGAGGAAGGAAGGAAGAGGAAGAAAAGTGAGACAGGCCCTTACCAAGAACGGCGTCTAAATCGAGAAAAAGAGGGCAGGAAGGGCGCCGATCTTGTTCCTTAGAAAGCCTCCGTTCCAGTTGAAGACGAGCAATCTTGCAAGAGTTCGAGGGAGGGCAATGGGGGGGTATAAAAGAAGAGAGAAAAGGGGCTCGAAGAAAAGAAAAGGACGGTGTGGGCGGGTTAAGGCCAAGACGAGAGAAAAGCAAGCACGGCGCAAAACGACGTCCGGCAATGCAACTGGCTGTCAGCGGTGGCGCGCCAACGAAAACGGGAGGCTTGATGCTTGCAAGATACGAACGTATCTTACAAGTACTTCTCTTGAGGTCTTCCTGATAGAGAATCCCTTGCCCTGGTGACGACGAGAGGATGGTGTTGGCGTGGGTTTGTAGGTGTGGGGGGAATACGACGTAGGAGTCGAGCCAAGGAGTACAAACTCAGGGGGCAGAAAGATGCGAGCGACAAAATGCGCCGAAGTGCGGCGCGCCTTCCGTTTCTTACGCGATTGCTAGAAAAGGGTCACTGGCGCGTGGAGACCATCTGGAAGGGGGGAGGGGATAGGGAGTACGGTTTATGAGGATGTCACTATCAGCTCCCTTCGTATTTGGGCGATAGTTGGTCTGCAACCCTCCGTACAAGTTCTCCGTATTTCGTACACAGTCTTCACAGCACAGTGGCCGTTTGCTGGCCAGCGTTGACCGTTCTTTCCCTCCCGGGCTTATTTATCGAATTATCGGCTTTCTCAGCCCTTCTCGCCCAGCCTGGATTGCTGAATTCGGAAGGCTCTGCGGGTAGGGGCAACGAGGGTCTATTGGTGGCGATTTGGGCAGGAGCCAGGGGCTCGCCTCTGTTGGGACGGGATCCGGCAGGGTATCTTACACCTCAGTAGGTGGGGCAGTCACAGACAGGTACGGTGTACAACGACAGGGGTAATAAATGTTAAAAAGATACCTGCTTCTTGTCGTGTTTGCTTAGTTTTTTGAAAAGAAACTCCCTGAAAGGCCTGAAATCGCGACCATTTCAAGTAAGTATATCTACACTTCATTTACTAGCAAAGATACTTCTGAAAATGGCGTTGCCTTCAGTACCCTTGGCCCTCCCCTGTCACGTACTCGCACTAACATTTATTACCCCTGTGGACCAAGTACTTCGCATTAAACTTTAACGATGTTAGTACGGAGTATGAATGTACGGCCAGGGTCTTTGCCTGAGCAACCAATAATTTTTTTTCTCAGCCCGGCAGTGATTAAAAGCCATTTCGTGGCGTCAACCGGGTTCTGGGTAAGGAAATATTACGACGTAGGAGCGGCTGGACAGGCTGAGCAAGGCTAGATCAAGGTACCCTGTACTTCTGCTTGCAAATAGAACCCAAGTCGTCCGAGAAAATAATATCAATTGTCAGTTGCGAAAATATTCTGACAAAAAGGGGTTGAGTTGAGCAAGGTGCACGCAATGCGCTCCGAATTTTTGGTAAGATTACGAGCTGCTCTTCCTTCCAAAATGGGAGTGAGATGGTTGCTACTACGTCGCCACATTTTCCTTCCCATCTGCAAGGAACAGGCGGCGTCCCTTCCCAAGGGAGCCTCCAATGGTGTTTTCCTGCTCCATTTCTTCACGGCCAGGCCTTGTCTCCTACTCAGATCTAGTCGAATACGAACGCAGTAGAACTCTCAGAATTTTATTGGGCATAATATCTTGGCTCTTTGTGACAAAGAAACTCTAGGACAAAAGGACAAAAAAGCAGGAGTGCGTTAGTCTCCCTTCGGCCACTGCGCAGGAAGGAGCAGCCAGGAGATCGCGAATTTTTATGAGAAATAGGTCTAATTAGCGTGGCCCGGCGGTCGCTAGCGCTAGGCTAGGATCGTTCTGGGCGGCATCCCTTTTGGCTTGAGCCCCTGAAGTAGGCGAGAAAGACGATGGGGCATCACAATGAGGCTTTGGTCCGGGCGCGTTTAATGTTTTTCAGACGACGAAGAGTGTGCGCAGGGCATGGTAATTTCTGTTTTATGGGGCCTGTCTCTCAAAACAGTGCGATGGCGTCTTGATGGCGTTCTGGGTTTGATGAAACGGCAATCTAGACTGCGGGCATCCACGGCCCAAGGCTGGGCATCACATCGGCAAAGGTGTGGTCAAATATCTCCCAGTATCTTACCTTACATCCGACCTAGGTCTTTTTTCGTGTCTACGATTTTCTATCCCTCTCCTATCGCATTTGCCCGGGCCGCCGCCGTCCACGGTCGCGTGGCTGACTCTAGCATATCGACACGTCGCCACTCCATAATCATGTCTGGGCAGGTATGGAATACACAGTGTATGTTGTAAGCAGTACATATAAACGGGAGGAAACAAGGGGATGGATGATGAGGAAGCTTCAGGACAAACGAATAGAAGACGCGAAACCTACATCACAACAGGGTAGGGATAATGCGTCATGAGCGTTATGAGCGTTATGAGCGTTATGGATGTGCTAGACGATGCGGCCCCGCAGTAACTCTTATCGATTATCCAACGCTCCCGTCACGGGCGGAAGGTCCGCTTTTGCCCGGCATCAAGCAAAGGACCCTTGACACAAGCCGTTGAGGGAGGCACGGCGGTGGCAGAACGGCGGGTGTAAGCCAAATTGGGTGTGGTGGCGGCAGTGACAGTGTTGGCTAAAAGAGATCCCGAGGACAGTCCAGACGAGCAGGCGAGACATCCGTCACGGGCAGTCGACAGCCAACACCAGCCAACAGGCGTCAACGCTGGCCAAGGGCGCGGACACGAGGGCCCAAGCGACACAGCCGATTCGATGCGCACGCTATGCGACGACAGCGCATTCCTGCGTCTCCTGCTCTTGCGCGTGGAACAACGGCCTGCTGTGCAGTCATACCGGCGGGTTTTGCCGCGACACAGAGCCATAACCCAAAATCTGCAGCAGTCACGCTTGCAAACAGGTCACCACAGCCTTGGGACCTGTGTGCAGGAAACGCGTGCTGTGATTGGCCACCTGCCACCGCCACGCTGACCGTCTGCTGCATCTGATTTGCCCTCCCGGACAGCAAGGCCCTGGCCAACATGTCGAGATAGATAAGCCCACCGCAACAAAACACAGTTTTACTGCCCACCTGGGTTAAACGGTTGAAGGGCTGTTATGTCTTGTTTTCTTGAAGCGGCAGCCAAACAATGGGCAGCACAAGACAAATAAGCGGCCTGACGTCTTGGATTCCGGTCACACGCGCTCTTTCCTTGCCAGATGAAAGAGCAGGAGCGATTGAAGAGTTGACAAGACACCACCCGAGCGCGCTCTGCCTTCGCACTTACCCTTTTCATATTCGGCAGTCGCGCAAAAGACAATGCTTTTCTCCTTCTCTTGACGTCTTCTACCCCCCCCCCCTCCTTCCTTTCAGGGATCGGCGTAGACACCGCCGCGAGGTATTCCGACTGAAGCGCAGCAGTCCACGCCTAAATGTCCGAGAGGGGAGGCGAGTAGCTCAGCTGGCCAACGGCCGTGTTCTTCCAATCATGCCTGCCTCAGCTATCACGATGTCGCGCGCAACGCTCTATTTCGCACATATGCACCTCGCATGTTGCCCCTCCCCCATACCTCGTGCCCTCCTGTTTGTGCTCCTGCTCCTTCCCCGTCCCGACTGTAGAACCCCACCAGATCGTTTCTGTTACTTCGTTCCTTCCACATCAGTACATCAGTATTCGTGACTATGTGTTTTGTATTTGTATTTGTATTTCCTATATCCCCCCTTTACGCGTGCCCCGCCAGGGTCCTGATTCTGTCCCTCACTTTCGCAACCACTCCCACCCCATCTTTACTTCGCTCCCTCCCCCTCCCGATCCTATTGCCTGCAAGATTATATGACGTCGGTGCCGTTGTGATCGATCTCGCTCCTACCTACCATCTAACCACTTCTCAACACCGCCCACCACGCCTCCGTCCCAACAAAATTTACCTGGTCAAAATTGTTTCCGCCATCCTACCATTATTGCCATTCACATCCCGTATATATGTCACTCGTTGGCTCTTTTGTTTTCCTCTTCTCCCTATTACCGCACCGATCGATCCTGTGATCTCTGAGGGGTACGTACAAAAGAAAGCAATGAAAACGTGGCAAGCCGCCGGCGATCGGCTGTCGACTGACTTTTCAACGTTGCCAGTCATCACATCTCGCTGCCTCATCTCATTGGCAGACCTGTCGTCACCCTTTCGGTGCGCAGATATACACCATCATCATCACCACAACTACAGCCATCAGTGCGCAACAATACCCGATATCACGATATGACGAGCAAAGTCGGCCCGTCTGTGACGATGGTCGAAGACACCGCCGTTGCGTATACCGGGTTGTCCAAAGACCCTGCGCATGATCTTTCCATGTTTCCAGATCGCCTGCGCGGAAAGCGCATCCTGCTCTGCACGGAGTCCTTCGGCCCCGTCAACGGCGTCTCACGCACAACATTGATGCTCGTTAACCACCTGCGTGCACATGGCGCAAATGTTGCCGTTGTTGCCCCTCATAACCACACCAAGGTCAACACATTTGTGCCGACCGTCGTCTCCGAAGCCCCCTCAATAAACGACGTACCAATGAACCCGGAAATCCGTATCCACGGCTACCCGCTACCCTTCAACCCGGAACTCTCCATTGTCTACCCCGTCCGCCTCTCCGCTCTTTACGCACGTACTTTCAACGGCCAGAAACCGGATCTCATCTACCTGGCAAGTCCAGCCTCGCTGGGCTTCCAGGTGATGCTGCAGGTGCGCCAACAGCCAACCGAGAACCAGATTCCCGTCCTGGCCAACTTCCAAACCGACTTGTCTGGCTACTGCGCCATCCTCTTCCCCGCACCGTTCAGCGACTTCGCTGTGTACTGCTTCGCCCAGGTCGAGGGCTTTTTGTTCCGCCACCCGTCCGTCAAAACAATCTTCTACCCGAGCCGCTTCGTTCGCCGCTACCTGGAAAAGAACCGCGTGGCCCCCGAGAAAATGCAGCTGCTGCGCCGCGGCGTCAACACAGAGATGTTCAACCCGTCCCGCCGCAATGAGATGCTGCGGCAGACCCTAACCCCCAACGGCGAGATCATCCTTGTGTGTGTCGCCCGCATCGCAGGCGAAAAGGGTTTCGACTTCTTGGCGGCTGTCGCCACCGAGCTGGACCGGCGCGGGCTACCGTTCAAGCTGTACATTGTAGGCGGTAACCGGAACACAGCAGTCGAGGACGAGGTCAAGGCTCTGTTTGCCGACTTGATTCAAATGGGCAAGGTTGTCTTCGCGGGCTTCCAGGTCGGTGAGACGCTGGCCGAGTCGTATGCCTCGGCCGACATGTTCCTCCACTGCTCCATTACCGAGACGTTCGGTCTTGTGGTACTAGAGTCCATGGCAAGCGGCGTGCCGGTCATTGCGCGCGACGAGGGCGGCCCAAGCGATATTGTCGACCACGGCACCTCGGGCTTCCTGGTGCCTCCCGCGGATCTGGAAGGATTCGTGAGCAAGATACTTCTTCTGGCGGCAGACTCAGACCTGCGCTGGAAACTGGCTGGAAACGCTCGGCGGCAAGCATGCGACGCAACGTGGGATAAGATCAACAACACTGTCGCATGGCGCATGCTCGATTCCATTGACCAGCGTGAAGCGGCCTTGAAGGAGGCGAAATTCGACGAATGCGAGGAGGAGCTACAGGAGTCGGCTCGCGAGAGCGAGCCACTCTTGGGCTATCCTTCTGGCACAAAACTGACGCCTGCTGAAATGGCGGCCGCGCGGAAGAAGCTGGAGGCTCCTTCTTCGTGGCAGACGTGGGCCCAGAGCATCGACACCAGCCTGGTGGACGCTCGTCTGACCGCCGGGCTGGGCATCATCCTTGGGTTCTGGGGCATCGTGGGCGTCTATCTCATCTTCATCAAGGCGGCATTATGGCTCAAAGGCCGGGTGCGGGTGGGCATGTGAGCTTTCTTTTGCGCTTCTAGGATAGGCATGCGTAATGGTTGGTAGGCTGAAATTGCAAAGGGGGGCAGTAGACATCAAAAGAAGCAGCGGCATTCACGTCAGCTGTTTTGCCCCTTTTCATTTTTGGGGGGCTCTCACTTCTGGTTTTCTGTTTACTCTTTTGTTTCCTTTGCCGTTGTTCATCTTTGGCTCTCTTCATTTCTTTGTTTCCCTCCAGTTTTATGAAAGGATGGCGACACGTTATAATACCCTGGCTTGCATTCTGTTGTTTTAGCACTCTTTACGTTTGGTTTTGTTTTCTCCTGTCTGTCATCAGACGACATGTTCTGGTTCATTCAGTTTACTCTTTATCTCACATTTCAACAGCCCTGTCTTGCTCATAATGTCATTCATGTTGCACGAGCGAATTCTCTGCCCCAAAAAGCGAAGTTTTGAAATCAATCGACAAGCCACAAAGATGAGGCTCGTGTGACAAAAAATCAAGGATGTGCTCGCGTGCAACGCCTCACGGGCCTATATAATAATGAAGTGGCGATACTCCGTAAACGACGAGCGGTTTCTCAAAGGCCAGGATGTTTCTCTCCGCGAAAAGTTTTTTTTTTTTATTGACGTTATTATCCTACCTTCTTTCTCGGGTTTGCGACTCAGAAAGGTCATTCTAGTCGTATTGTCAGCCGGCTTGGCTCGGCTCTGTGTGGTTGGCGCCTGCAGCGCACGGTGAGAAAATGTGGCGTGAACATCTCCCGAACCAGGTTGCTGGAGAAAAGGAAGGCAAGCAGCGTGAGAAGCAGACAACGGACTCGCGCTGCCGACACTTCTTTTTTCGTTCAAACGTCTTTCCCGTCTATTTTTACCAGCATCTGCCTCACATGTGTGACAGCAAGTCAGCCCTGCAACTTAACAAGCTTTTTTAGTAGCCCATTATGACATGGCTAGCATTTCCTTCCTTCGTAGCTCTATCCCGCGTCCTCCTTTTTGACATAAATGCTTGTGATCAAAGTTGTGTACGACGCACGACTGGGGAGGGCGGCACTGCATATTCCTGTTTTGATTAAAGGAGGTTGTGCAACAGTACGTCGTAGAACAAGTCTGGAGCCTGGTCGTTTTAGCTGTTTTCTCCTTTTTTTCGCCCCGTCTCCTTTTTTGTCGTGTTCTTTCGTTTCTGTTCGGCGTGTTTTGAGTGGCATTCGTAGGTCTATTTTTACGCGGCCAGAAGAACAGTACATTCGGTTGTTTCTCGTTGCCCCTTTCACACCATATTTGCCGTGTAAGTCGCCTCCTCTGGAAAGCCACTGTGGCTGGTGAGCAAAGAGCCTGCCGATAGTGGTTGCGTTCCTGCAGCGCGCATTGCAGCGTCGCATCAGAACGGGCACGGAAGGTGCAAACCGGAGAAGGGAAAAGGCTGGCCCTCCCTGCCTCAATCCGTATCTGTTTCAGACGAGATTTGCGTCAACAAGGGTTTCTCGTCGCCAGTCGAAAAGACTGCACATTGTACGAAGTGTTCTTCTTGTCGCCCATTGCAAATAAATGAATAAAGACGAGAAATGGAACATTCGGTCGATAACGACGCGGCTTGCACGCGTCATCCTTTTCGGAGATGTTTCTGTTCGGCGCCTTCCCGAGTTCCAGTTCTTTCTGCCTCTTCTCGCGAGACTCGATTGTCTCGCTTGTCTCGCCTTTTTCTCAGTGCGTCGCCCCTTTCCAAAGCTTCGTCGTTTCTTCTTTCCTTTCTCCGCACTGCCTCGTGCCCTACTTCCCCCTCCCTTTCCACTCCTTCCTTTTGCAGGGAAACACATCAAAGATACACAGCCCCTCGGAGCAGCAACCTTATTCCTGCCAGACCTGGCAGCTGCATGCTATCAAGCCACGAACTCGTCGTCGGCGCCTGCCCTGGACAATGTACTTATTTGAGCCTCCTTTTTGCCCCGTATTTTGACTTACAGGACCCCTGACGCCACAGTTGCGGGTGGGCTTGTGCTGTGCGGTGGCCAATCACACGCCATATTACTGGCGAGACAGGGCCCTGTTGCGCATTATGCTTCACGTCGTGGACTGGGCCGCACCTGAAGCTTGGCGGCGGCTCTGGTCTAGGCCCCCTCAGTTTTGTGCTTTTGTGCTGTCCCCTGTCCACCCCAAAGCTCAGACTCGCGCTGTTACATCGTCGGTCGATCCGACAACCCCTTTCTGCGAGTCTCTCATTCCCCCTTGCGATGCTCTCTCTTTGCCCTCTCTAGTACACAGATCTGTCTCTTTTCGCTCTCGTTCTTCTGCACGATGACGAGTCTGAAGCACTGGCCTTTCTTCCTTGCACCCCTCCTTTCTCCGAAGCGAAACCCTTCCTAGACACACGCGCTCGACCAGTGGCATCATATCTGCCCTCGCTGCATTCTTTGCCCTGGGTCTCCGTCCCCGGTCGATGCGGTCTGTCAGTTGTTCTGGCAGTTTGCAACTCGTATCTCGACCGTTGCTGGGCCTTACAGCAAACGGCCGGCCGCTCCATGGGTCCTGGCCGCGCTGCTACATTGATCCCACACCCAAAAGGTAAGGCCCACGGGCAGGTCAGTCTCTTTTGATCTGTGTCTTGGTCTTGCGTGTTTGGAGCTCTCTCTATCTCCTCAAGATGGCCCACTCATGGCCCCATTCCCCATCACCCTGAAGCAAGGGCTCTACAGCCCAGGCACATCATGGCGGGTGGGTAGCGCTCTCTGTTGAGGGTTGAGGTGGAACCCCGGCCCTGGTTCACGATGCATAACAATCATTTTCCCAATTGTTTCCATGCTGCCCTCGACGTTGTATCGCACACCGTGCAGTCTCCAGTAACCTTGCCAGCGTCTCTTTGCAGGAGACTTGCCCTGTGTATCCTGCTGTCTCTCTCACACAAACCCCTGTGCCTGTCAAGTTTTTCTTGTGCTTGTGTGTGTTTTTCGTATCTTACTGCGTACGCATCTCGCCCCCTTTCTTTGCGCTCTCCGCTGGTGCTGTCTTCCTTTTGCCGTGCTGGTATCGGACTCCGTGCTGTTACGTATTTACTCCGAAACACACTCTTTTTTTCTCTCGTCTCTTGCGCTTTTCGTTCCTTGATCTCTTTCTTCTTTTCTTGCTTCTCCCAGCAGGACGGTCCACCATATCCAGACGGGAAGCACCAAACGATCGCCCACGCAGGTCTTTTGCTCTTCTCTCTTTTCACTCCTTTGTAATCCGTTTCTTCCATTCTTCCATTCACTCCTTCCCTCTTTTCTTCTCTTTTCTCTTCCTCTTTTTTTCTCCTCCCTTTTTCTTCCTTTTCCCCATACCGCTCTATTCGACGACACTGGGTGTTTCTTCTACTCTCTGCGATTTTTTGCCTCGAGGCAAGCAGAGAGTCCACCGGTACCCAACGACGATAACAAAACCAAACGACAGTCTTTACAACACAATCTCTCTCTTCGTGCGATACGAATCGAACGCCAGGAATAGTCGCCGCCGGACGGATTCGACACGGCTCGATCAATTTTTAATAACAATACTATTATTCAACACTCTTGTCAACAAACCAACACTATCACAAGCAGCAACCATGTTCTGGAAGACGGTTGTCGTGGTGTCGGTGCTTGCCGGCCAGGCCCATGCCGGTGTTCAGGGAATGGTCGGAGGCGCTGATCTGGCCGGACGCACGACGCACGACTGGGAACGGAGGATGGCCGTCGCCGCCGCGGAGGAGGGCGGCTACGTGCCGCGTGTTTCGGTCAAGCGCGACACGACAAATGCCACGACGGGCACGACGATGACAACAACAACGGCCGGCACCGGCGTCGTGCTGAATGCCGACGGAACGATCAACATGACGGCATGGGACGACACCGCCACGGCGGCCTGCAACTCCGCACTGACCAAGCTGCCCGAGTCGTCCAACCCGTCCGGTACATGTATCTGCTACAACCTGCCGGCGCTCGACAACACGACGGGCACATTCGAGGCCGACCTGCGGCTGTTCCAGTTGTCGACGCCGTCGGGCGAGTTCGAGGGCATCCCGCCAGAAAACATCCAGGTCGGCCTCAGCTACATTGGTGCTTCGGTATCGCCTGTCTCGGTGGCGTCCGCGTCGAAGCTCGTGGTCGGTCGTGCCGACACGTCGGCCAATGGCAGCCTACGGCTTCTACAGCAGTACTTGTTTGTTGGGCAAATCAAGAAGGAGTTGATGACAGCCGATATGAACATGTGAGCCAACGCACTTGGTGGGTTTTTTTTTGGTTTCTACTTCTCCAAATGCTAACTCTTAACAACAGGGCTCAGCTTGAGGCGCTTGTCATGCCTGTCTTGACTCTCACGGGCACCAACGGCAACGGCCAGAAAATTTCTACCAACGTGTCGTCCAACGAGGCCGCGTTTGTAGCCGGCGTGTTCAGTGAGACCGTGGTCATGTCCAACGCTACGATTGCCCAGGCGGCCGTCAATGAGGTCGTCAACGGCTTGCACAACGGCACGGTCGCGTTTGTGCTGCCGGGTGTCCAAATCATTACCTTCCCCATCGGCCTAATCGTTACCAGCGTGTGGCTCGTCGTTGCCCTTGCGGTTATTGGCTTCGGTATGGTTGAGCGCATCTCCTACCGCGAACAATACAAGCGGCGGGCCGTCATGTCGTCCAAGTCCACCGCGAACAGAATATAAGCGACGTCGGGTGGCAGTGTCATGTACAAGAAAGAAAACCAAAAGAACAAAAAAAAAATGAATACAAGAGGTATATACCAAAGCGTGCGAGCGATCTTTTTTTACGGGGTGAGATACAGGAACAGACAAATGTGGAGGGCAAGGACGACAACGGCGGCAACATACAAATACAACGGCCAGCATCCCGTTTTGATTGTTGTCTTACTGGTGCCGGTCCGGCAGGACGCCCTCCTTTGGGCGTCTACGATGTTGTTCATGTCGGCGGGTGATCGCGATGCTTTTTTTTTTCTTTTCTTCTTTCAATTCGATCATTTATGGTCGCGATCCTTATATTAACCCTCTCTCTCAACATATCCTATTTTGTTCTCTTCTTTTGTCAATACAATGGGCGGCGATTGATTCCAACCCATACGTTTCCTTTTACCTTTTTTTTCTATTTATCCATCTTCACCAGTTTTTACAATATGTTGTACATATAACATTAAATCCAAGGGCATTGACCCTTTTTTAGAGAGAGAGAGAATAGAGAATCAAGGCGCACCGCATCTATTATTGTCGATAGAAATTGAATAGGTCATTAAATCAAAGCTGAATAAGAATAAGACAAGAAAAATAGCATTCTCATAGCCTTCCTGCATAGAGGTTTTTAATTGGCTGTAAGCTGTGTCCCTTACATACGACGTTGATAGCTCTTTATTATGCATTGCTCTTTTTCACAGCCAGTCAAGGCCAGGGCCAACTAGGCCAAGCTTTTGGTCTGAAACCGCTCCAGAAACCGCTCTTGCTTCCACACCCGCCAGCGACGTTCATGCGACTTCCCAGGAGCTCTGGGGCCCAGGACAGTCTCCACTCCAAAGGGCGGTTTGGAAGGGAAGGCCAAGCTTTCTTTTATCTGTACCTTTTTTTGCTCTACTGCAGAGCCGCATAAAGCTCCATGTACAAGCCCTGCAGCTACGAGCCTTGTTGAGTCCTGCTTGCCGCCCCTCGTACAAGGTACGTTTCGCCCCTGATTGGCTGTCAACTGCATCCTGTGCTGCCGGAAACTCGAGATGTTCGAGATCGAGGGCAGCTCCGCTATTTGCATCACCATGAAATACAGCATCTATTTTTACGCCTTCAGGAGAGGGTGCGCAGTATCAACATCCTGCATCACAGATTGTGAACTCCAGATGGTAATGCTTCTTCCTTGCCGGGGCGGGGATTAACAAAGAACAATGGTTAGCTGGTTGTGCGAAGGCAATACCGTCCGTCGATAATACAACCAGAGAAGAAAACAGACAACAATCATTAAAAAATAAGCGCTGGGAAAGCCTTTAGGTCACCGATATCCCACCCAGAATACATGCATTTAGAGTGTGCATTAAAAAGGAGCAGCAAGGACCACCGACCGAGTTCGGTCTCAACCCCTCAGCTGCACCCCTTGCCCCTTGTAAGAGCTCTCCGCGCAGCAGTACATATGTCGTACACCTCCAGATATGCTTTAACAAGGTAGCCCGTCCGGTGTTTCTTACTGCTCCGTGTTCCCCGATCTGCATTTATTTGTGTTGGGCAGTAGAGCTGTCAGATTTCATACGTTTTTTACTTTTTAAGACTCTAGATTTGTTTCTCTTCTCTTTTTCTCTCATTTTTTGCCCCAGACACCTCGTTCTGTCCAATATTTATTTTGGTGATCTTATATTATTCTTTCTCTATGTCTAGGGACATATTCTGATAGTGGTCCTTCCTCCAAAGAAGCACAATTTTTTCATATCGTGAGAAAAGAGGAAAGAGCTTCCCTCACTCCTTCTCAAAAATGGTCGACGTCTCCCAGCTCGTCTCGCAGATGCACGAGACGCTATCCAGCATACACGGCACCATTTCTTCACTCTCTGTGCTCGACCATGAGTCGCGCCTCAATGATCTTGAGCAGCGCCGTGCAGCTGCCCTCGAAGCCCTGCAGTCTGGCTTTCGTCTGGAATCTGACGACCTTGCCCGCAAACGCCAAGCCCAGCGTGATGCCCTGGCCGAGCAGCGACGCCGCGAAGACCAAGAGCGTGAGGCCCGGCGTCGCCAAGAGGACGAGACGCTGCTCACACAAGTGGCCGGCGAAGACCGCATCCGGCATGGCAAGCTGGACACAGACACGCGCGAGGTCGAGGAGTCGACGGAGATGATGATGGGTAGCGTCGAGGAGGAGGCCAAGCGGATGCTTGACGAGGGCAAAGCGAAGCTGGCCGCACTGGAAGAGAGGCGGAAGGTAAGGCAATACCCCGGACTAGAAGAAAAAGGATCCCTATTAACAACTTGCAGGAACTCAACCGCTTAATCGACGAGCAACTCCAGCTGCCGTTGCCATCTGCGCCGTCACGCCGCAAGCTACGAGACCAGCCATTGCCTGAAATGGTGGCCACCAGCAGTAGGTCTTCCCCCACAAACACCCGTCTGGCGGGCCATGTCAATAACATCCATTTTTTATTTTGTTTAAAAGGCGCCTAACCGGGATGTGAACCACTTTCTTGTTTTCTTGCTCAGACACAGTGGACATCTTTCACAAACGCGATGACCATGGCGATGGCGACCGCGATGCCCTTCCAGCGACGACTACAACGACGACAATTGATACTATCACCAAGGAAAAAGGCGAGAAAGAAATCGACATCCCAGTGCTACCAGTTGCCAAGCCGGCTTTTCCTACTGGTGACCAAACTGAAGGAAGCGAGACGTCGTTCCATGAGAATCAAAAGTACCTTCAAGATGTGACGTCCCACAGTGTGCCTGGAGGCTTCCCTGCATCTGCCCTGCAGTCGCCAACCAGCGAGAACATGGCCATCAGCACTGTCGAAGAGGTCACCAAGGTATCACAGCAAGGCCTTGAACAGGCTATCCAGAAAAAAGAGATCGAGTCAGACACTATGCCAGCCGAAGCAACCAAGCATGTTCCTGAGCAGCAGCCTGAAAGCGAAGAGCAACAGCCAGAGCAGCAACAAGAACAATTGCATGATGACAGCGAAAAAGCTCAACATATTGACTCACTTGTCCTTGGCATGAGAGAAAATACAAATTATGATGAAGAGGCTCCTCCGGTCGAAACAGATAGTCCCCATGAGCCTCATGATATTACCGTCGAGGAAGAGCAGAGCCTAGATGAAAATCTCGAGGAGCACAGCCCAGAAAAGGAAGATCAGCACGACGAAGAAAATGCAGGTAGCGATCATGAGCAAAACGATAACGAGCTTGCACCTACAATCGAATCACATGATAACTCTCATCACGAAGAACCCCTCCACGACGAAGCGTCTGAAGAACTCGTTACTCCTGCTACGAACACCAGCATTCCAAGTATCGCTATTCATACGACAGACATGACAGAAGAATATCTGCGTGAGGCGTCCTTGGAGAAAGAAGTATTGCGCGAAAAGCCTATTAACGAGGTGTCCACCGAGGTGGTGTCCCCAGAGGTGGCCCGCGAGCCTTTAACAGAGCTCAATCAAGACCACAACGGTGAGCATGAGACTCACGATGTCAAGGCCCAGTCCATCAACACTGTTTCCCCAGAAGTCCAACTACCAGAGGAGGAATCCACCCATCTAGTTGTTGTTGAAACTTCAGCTATTCAAACTCTTGAAGAGACCGTGCCTGTCATTTCCGATGAGACCGAGGAATTGTCCTCGAAGGACACGCAGGTTGAGCATCTCACTGAGCAAGTCCCAGAGGAGAATATACACGAGGAGATCATTCCAGAAATCTCAAATGAAGAGCTGCATGAAGCATTGCATGAGGAGGTCACTCATGTCATCCTCATGCACCAAGAGGTCGCTACTGAGGAGCATGTTGAGGAGCTAGCTCTTGGGGAGAACAGCACCCCGGTACTTACTGGTGATCAGCAGGACAGAAATGAGTCTCCGGCTCCTGCTCACGAACCTGTCCCTGAAAGTCACACAACCCCAAGAGACGTTGAGATTGAGCCACAGGAAGATGTTGGGCCAGAATCTCCATCCACTGTCCTCAGCACAGCTGAAGCTCTTAACGACCCACCACAAGACTCTCAACAAGACCATGTGGATGCTGATCGCGAGGTTCTTGACCATGAGGTTGTTGACCATGAGGTTGTTGGTCAGGAGGTTGAGCCGACTGGGGAGCTACACCAGCACGAGGGGACTCATGAAGAGATGTATGGAAACGCCAAAAAAATTACTGCTGATTCTCACGAGAACAATTTCACCCAAGAGGAGGTTGCAGGGCTCATCGATACACCTGTGTGGGACTACCAGGAGCCTTATCTTGCACAAGAGGTGTACACCTACCCAAACGCTGCAGCCCAAGAGTACGTCGACTACGGGAGCAGCTACTATGCGTCAGCACAGCAGAGTCTGGATCCTTCGCCAATATTCCACGAGGTTCCTAATGCTGTCGAAGTGCCCGTCCTCTACGAAAACATGGTTTTCGGTGGAGCTGAGGATATAGGCCCCGACCACAACGCTTTGAGTCTCGACAAAGAGCTCGAGAAACTTGACGGAGAGGGACACGAAGAGGAGGAACTGGGCAAGGAGATTGATACAGGGTCCTCTACTGATACGCCCCGTGAAGTGCAACAAGATGCTGTCCCAGAGGCTGAAAACGCAGCAACAATGCACGGCCAAGACGATCTCTTTGAGGATGACAGCGAAGAGTCGGCTGGGTCAGTCGATTCATCCGAGTCAGCACCTCCAGAAGCGCCCATCAACCATGACCAAGAGCACGAACAGGATCATGAGCCTGCGCAACACCAGCAGCACGAGGAAATTATCTTCGAAGATCCCGAGGAGGTACCAAATGAGCTTCCACATGATACCGAAATTCCCCAGACACCAACGACTATTGTCGGCGACCCTCACTATGTCGAAAACGATAACTACCAAGAAGGGGATACACGATTTGCGGAAGTTCCTCCGGAGGATGAGCGTCCAGTCACACCAGATGCTCCGACCCCGTTAGCATCTCATTTTAAAGGTCTTGCCAACAGCCGCCACGCTCCCCTGAAACAGCAGGAGGTTCCCGTGACGCCACCTCGCCAGACGACCGCCCATGATGACGAGAGCCTAGATGACATTGACTTCATGCCCCGCGATGTCACGCATGTCCCGTGGCAGGAGCGTGCTAACAGTATCGATGCCACTCCAGGGTCGGTGCGCAGCCAAGCGACGCTGTCGACATCTGCATCCTCGTCCTTCAGCAGCCCGTCGCCGTGGTCTGCCGCAGTCGTCGCAGCGATGACACCCCAAACAAGCGCTATCAGCGGTGGACACACGGCATCTCAGGACGATCCGTTCATCCGCACTAGTTGGTCTAGCACACCAGACGGCGGCGACGGCAGTGGTTATGGACAGGACGGAGACGACAACCTCCTCCTTGGCCGCGGCAAGCCCATTGGCCAGCTGGATTACGACTACGACGGTCGTCCTGTTAGCGAAAATGAGAAGAGGAGTCTCGCTCTTGACACCGTTCAAACCCCTCCATCCAACAGCAGTCGGCCGAACTCTGTCGTGGCGACATCGTCTCCTTCTAGTCTCTTCCAGCGCATGCGAAGCATTTTCGAGCCGCCCAACGGAAGTGCAGCCGTCGGTGTACCGGGTATGCCTACCAAGTCAACGACAACTACAGCTAGCTCTACTGTGTCTGCAACGCGTGACCCGTATCCGGCCACCAGTAACACAGCCAACAGCCTAGTTGACGGGGGTTTTCTTCTCGGGGTCCAGACGACGGATGACCACCGGGAGGATGATGCCGAAGATGAAGACGACCAAATCAATGAAAAGAGCTCGCTCTTGCAAACTTCTGCCATCGACATGCCCTTACATTGACCACACTCGGGTCATTTGCGGGAGACAGAGACAGGAGCGCCACAGACAGCGGCAGGGGAGGCAGCAGTGCAGACAAAAATACTGCGGATCGTCCAGGAAGTGAGCATCGATGAGGACGAGGGAGCCGACAGCAATCAAAAAGACAGCCTTTTCCGAGAGAAGAGGGCAAAGAGTCCATTCCGCCTCGCATGGTATCGCGCCGAGGGCTGGCGTCAGCAATTGCGCGCAAGCGGCGACATTGTCGAGTCCTGCCGCTGGACCTGGCGCGTTGACGACCAACTGTTGACGCGGGCCGGGGAAGAGGAAGGCGGCGAAGGAGGCACCATTGGCAGAGGCGGCCGCGTCAACCGTATCCCGCAGATTGTCGCCACAGTGCCGTCGGCCATGCGGCGGTCTGCAGCTACGTGGACAGCAAAGGCGGCGACAGGGGGGGTCGGAACATCAAAGCCACTGCCACCACTTCCTAGACCTCGTTGGCGGCCGCCGGGACGGGCTGTTCATTGGGAGGACACGACCGTGGAGAGAACAGGAAGTGGCTGTCGTAAAAAGAGAACATCGCTGTCGGCAACGAGCGCAGGCCCGGTCCGGCCACCGCTTCGACGCTCTGAGAACATGAACAGCAGGTCGTTAAGGTAGATGAATATAGGTTCTTTTGCATAAAACATTTTGTTGGAAAAATATGAACTCACTTTTATTTATTAATAATACTATGAAACAAAATTAAGTTTTAAAAATAATAAGTAGTTCTCTTCTTTTTTCTACATAGACAGCATTGTATTCAACTCATATTTTATTTTGTACGCTTTCGTCATCAATGAGGTACTGTCGTAGCTTATCTTTCCTTTCACTTTTTTTTTTTTTTTTTGAATTTGAAAAAAGATAATAATAAAACACACAAAGCAATTATGTCGTCGCTTCGCTAAGTCCTGTCCACGAACACTCTATTTAACCGGAGACGATTGGTCTGTTTTGTCCCCAATTCCCACAACCGCGTACCATATCTCCAAAGCTACTTATTGTCCGCTATCCCACCCGCCCTTCAGCGCTTCGGTAGCCCGGTCCTGGAAGCCTCTGGACGTCCGCCATACCCGCACACCATGGACTCCGCGCCGGGTAAATTGGAAAAAAATTGTGCCTTTCAAGCACTGCACCTCTTGTTGTCGGCCCTCTAGGTGGAGCTTCGGCGGCAAAGCGAGCCATTGTCCCCGAAACTCAGCACTAGAAATTGGAGGCGCAACGCTGCACTATCGTAAGATGCTATTTGTGTGCATGAGCCGCCTTTGCATGCCTGCGGCTCTGACTTGGGTATCTTACCTGGATCTGGGTAACCGGTGACGGGCGCTTGGAGCATGAGGCAAAGCTATCCAATCAGTCTGACAATGCTTCGTCGGTGTAGCTCTCTGCTTTTGAATTAAAGGTCGAGATCTCCCTGTGTGTCGTCACTCGGCGTCCATTGTCCGTCCCAGGCTCACATTCAACGACACCAGCACCATGAAGCTGCTCAACCCCATTCTCGCAGCCCTGGCCGGCGCGAACACAGCCCAGGCCGGCGCGCCGCTCGGTAGCACCGCCTACGACGACCTTCTGTCTCCCGTGGCACCTCTGAGCCACGCTACGGATGGCCTTGTCCAGGTCACCGACTTTGGCTCGAACCCGTCCAACACCCAGATGTACATATACGTGCCCGTTACGCTGGCCGACAAGCCCGCCATTATCGTTGCCATCCATTACTGCACGGGCACGGCGCAGGCCTACTACGAAAACTCGCCCTACGCGCAGCTGGCCGACCAAAAGGGCTTCATCGTGATCTTCCCGTCGTCGCCATACGATGGCACCTGCTGGGACGTCAGCTCACCCTCCGCGCTGACGCACAACGGCGGCGGCGACAGCAACTCGATTGCGAACATGGTGACGTACACGCTGGCCAAGTACAATGCGGACCCGGCCAAGGTGTTTGTCACCGGCACATCGTCAGGTGCCATGATGACGGTATGCCATCTCTCTCCCCTTCTTTCATGATCGTCATCGTATCTAACGTCCACCAGAATGTCATGGCTGCTGCATACCCCGAGATGTTCGCTGCCGGCATCGTCTACTCAGGCGTGCCTGCTGGCTGCTTCTACAGCCAGGCCGGCGGCGTCGACGCCTGGAACAGCTCGTGTGCCGACGGCCAGATCGACAGCACGCCGGCGATCTGGGCTGGCATCGTCGACGACATGTACCCGGCCTTCTCGGCCAACTTCTCGACCAGCGCCGAGGCCACCGCGGCCCGTCCTAAGATGCAGATTTACCACGGCAGCGCCGACGAGATCTTGTCCCCCCCCAACTACAACGAGACCATCAAGGAGTGGTGCGGTGTCTTCGGCTTCGATCCTAATGCGCCCGAGAGCACTCAAGTTGATGTTCCGCAGGTCGGCTACACTACCTACACATGGGGTGCTGGCAAGTTGGTCGGCGTGTATGCGCAGGGTGTCGGCCACACGGTGCCAATTCGTGGGGACGATGACATGACATATTTCGGGCTGTAGCGGGGAAAGTTGACAACAGCGTGCTGTTTTCAGGATTGGTGAGAGGTATCGATAAAAGGAACAAAGCAAGCTCGAGATGTCGACAAAATCTTGGTTGGTTCGGCAATGATCGAATGATAATAGATTGCCGGTTGGCAACGGGAAACCAATCAATCCGAGCGTCCAGTGCGGAGGTGCAATAAAAACCCGCGTGTAAAAATAAAAATAAAATCGACAGGGTGTCGTTTGACCTTCGAAATTGCAGGGCGGCCGACACGGATGAGCGACCAAAAGGCCAAAAAGAGCGTGAGACGAACGGACAGGGACGGGGCGCGTGCAGCAAATGGGGGAAGTGGTCGGAGGAATGGGCACGCTGTAGAACAAATAGCGGAAGAAAACAACAAAGGGACAAAATGGTACCCACGTGACACAACCCACGTTTTCTCGATACGCCAGTTTCAGCTTACTCATCCGTTGCCCCGACGACGTCTCACATCCCTGCTACACACAAACCGCCGATAAACAACACAGGCTCTCGTCCCTCCACCTGGGGGCTCTGCGGCGCTCGCCAGTCGCTACCAAATTATCTTGGCGGCACGTTGCACCGCACACTGCACCACCACACAGCCTGCCAATCTCGCGTCTAGCAGTTCGCCCTCGTCCTCGCCCTCGCCCATTCCCCTTCTATTCGTTCCCCTTCCCATTAAAACCAATATTATTGTGTCCACCGACACGTCTGCGAGACTTTGCATTTCTCTGAAAGCGGAACAAGTGATCGTCTTCTTTCATTCTCCGCGTTCATCATCACGGCCGCTTCCTGTCTCCTCCTGTTTTCTTTCTTTATCTTTTCACAGCACGCTTCTCCGCCTCGCTTCGTCCCCCGCGCAGCCTCGCCTTCTGTCTGCCATCCTGAGATGCTCTGCTTCCGCAGGGCGTGCCGTTTCCGGCTTGATTGACGACCCCACGATCGCCCCTTCCCTCTCTTTCTCCGAAGCATCTTTTCTCATCATCGGCTTTGATCAGATCAAAGCAACGACGAGACGACCTTGTCGCCTCCTGCTACAACACTTATACCTTCACCGTCGCCGACTGCGACTGCGCTGCCCACCATGGACGCAAGCTACCTGTCCCAGCAGGTCAACGGCATTATCGACCAGTTGCATGGCCTCTTCGACGAGATTGGTGTGTCGAACCATGAGCGGGAAACCCGCGAGGAGGAGGTACGTCGTCGCCCATAGACATGGTGTTGAACGAAGATTGCCCGTGCAAGGTACTGACCCGCCAGCTCTTCAACGCTCTCTCCGAAGCCCTCCACAACCAGGTCCGCCTGGTGACTACCGAAAAGAAAAACATGGTCGACGATGTCCAGCGCACCATCAACGCCATCCGCCAGATGGAGACGTCCCTCGACGACTCCCGCTCCCGCCGCGACTACGATGCCGATGAGGATCTCCAGGTCACCTACCCTCTGACTCGTTGTCTGCAGGTGCTAAAGGAAAAGCACCAACAGATAAGCAAGATTCACCGCGAACGCTTCGAACAAGTGCGAAGTACGTACACCACCAGCCATGTCGAGGAAGGGAAATGAAGAAGAAAGGCTAACAATCACAGAACTCGTCGAGGCACTTGAGTCGTACTCATCGCATCTGGAGAGCTCCTTTGTGCGCATCGCACTCCCCCCCACTGGACCCAACCAGTCCATCCCCATCAATTTTGACCTGTCGCCCTCGTACGTCGACAAGCTCGACGCCGAGTTCACGCGCGTGTACGAGGAATACACTCGCCGTGTTGCCACCGTCAAGGCCCTCTCCGAAAACATCATCCAGCTCTGGGCCGAGCTTGGCACACCACAGGCCCAGACCGACGCCGCCATCGTGAAACACTACCGAGACACACCGGAACAGCTAGGCCTTCACGAGGACGATCTCGCCCGCCTACGCAATCGGCGTGACAAGCTGTCCGACGAGAAGAAGGCACGAGAGAAGCGCCTAAAGGACCTGAAGGCTGCCGTCGAAGACCTTTGGGACAAGCTTGGCGTCGAGGAGCACGAAAAGAAAGCGTTCCTTAATGGGAACCGCGGCTGTGGCATCCGCCAGATCAACGAGTTTGAAGACGAGCTGGCGCGCCTCAATGAGCAAAAGCGCCAAAACCTGCCGACGTTTGTTGAAGACGCCCGCTGCCGCCTCCAGGAGCTCTGGGATGTGCTCTACCTCTCAGAAGACGAGATGCTCGAGTTCACTCCTGCCTTCTCGGACGTCTACAGCGATGCTCTGCTCGAGGCCCACGAGCGCGAGATTGCACGCCTCGAAGCCCTCAAAGAGCAACGTGCCCCGACTCTCGCCATGGTCGATCGCCACCACACCCTGGTCAAGGAGCGTGACGATCTGGCTGCATCCAGCCAGGACGCTTCACGCCTCATGATGCGTGGTCAAAAGGGCGAGAAGCGCGACCCGGGTAAGCTCCTTCGTGAGGAGAAGACCCGCAAGCGTATCGCCAAGGAGCTACCCAAGGTGACGGCAGATCTGCGAAAGGTGCTCGAGGCATGGGAGGAGGAATACGGACGCCCCTTCTTAGTGCACGGCGAGCGCTACCTTGACACAGTCTACGAGGGCTCTGCCCGACCGTCTGCTGCTTCATCAGCGGCCTCGGCACCACGCTCCAAGACGCCGGCCAACCCGCCTGCATCGGCCGCGGCATCTGCGGCTAGGAGCACAATAAAACGGGCGCCTGGCATCTCAGCTTCGACGGCCGGTCCAACAAGGAACGTGCCGTCTAGGGCCGGCGCAAAGACACCAACAGCATCACTGGCACCGGGAGGCACAGCAAGTGGTCTGGTTAAGCGCAGCGAGACCGCGTCGTCCATTGCAACCACAAACGGCAGAATGAGCCCATCACGCATTCCAGCAGCGACTTCCAAGGCTCGTGCACCGCTGGGAACACTTAAGCACGGAGGCAACTCACCTGAGCGGCCACGGGCAGGAACAATAGCGGACCAGCGGTGCGGCAACAACGGTGGTGACATGCTACGACAAGCACCCAACTTAATGATGGCGCCGCCACCGAAGATGCGCGAGCTTGTGCGTATCCCGCAGCTCGAGACACCGGCTAACCCATACCGGGGAACGAACCTGGGCTCAAGCATCAACGTGCGGCACATTGAGCCAGAGGATGTCTACGATGACCGTTATGACGACCGCTACGACGACCGCTACGAGGACCGCAGCCAGAGCAGCCAAGCACACAGCCTGCGTCCCCAGTCGCAACAATCGTACTCTTCCCAGCAATACCGGCAACAACAACAGCAACTGCAGCATGCCGGCTCAGTAAGGCACATCTCCAACACGTCGACGGCCGTGTCCGGGTCAGAGAACTGGGAAACCTACGACGACTACTCGGAGCCGGAACCGGATGCTTCAGAAGCCTACTACGCTAAGATGCGGGCGGCACGCGGTAAACGCATGACCCCTGAAGCCAGCTACGGTGGTGCACGGCCTGCATCGAGCATGGCGAACAAGCGGCAGCGCGGCATCCCACCGCCCTCGTCCACACCATATGCTGGCCATGTGATGATAGACGCGGACGGCAACCGCATCGCGTCGGGTAGCGAGTGGACCGATGAGGATGCCTTTTGAGCGTTGACGACGTGTTTTCTTCAGCCACTTTCCTTCCTTACGACTGTCCGCCTTTTGTCATCTCTCTCGTTTTTTCTCGGATTTGCTTTCCCAACATTATGACGAAGAACGAAGAAACGGCAACTTTAGTCCCATTTCTCATCACCACATTCATGGATTACGAAGAGCGCCAGCCTGCCTCTCGCATCGCTCATTTCTTCCTTTTCAGCTTCATTGTCTCTTGCTTCTCTTCTTTACTTTTTGTCTCTTGATGACGAGACGACCGTTTCCATACGCCCTTTCTTTTTTCTCCTACCTTTTTTCTATCTTTCTAGTCTTTTCGGTTTCCTTTTGTGGCCTTTTTGCTTTCGTTTCACTTCTTTTGTACGTATTGTTTGGAGCGGTTGGGATTCTACGTCCCCTGGAAGACGGCTTTGGGTGGTTTGGGTGCCCCCTGGGGAGTCGGCGGGAAAGCCGCAGAACGGACTTGATTCCGCAATTTCTCTTTATAAACTCTGTTCCTATGTTTCTCGCTCTCTTATATGCGTGCCTTGCTCTTTACTGGACGCAAGGGTCGGCCTTTGCATTTTGTAGTCTGCTTGCTCTGACTTCTTGGATGCCGTTGGTATTTCTTGCTTGTTAGCGTCTGGACACTGCACCCACTGTACGTACTTTGGAAGAAACAGTTCGGATATAATTAAAAGCACTTCAAAACAGCTGGGTGCACCGCATCTGTACGGACGTATGCTGTGGCTTGACTGCATCCATTCTATCATCCCGCAGCGTCGCGTTCCACTGCACTTTAGCACAGCGGCCGCTAGGTGTTGGGGGCATTGCGTCACTCGACGAAGCCGTTGCAGAACCAAACCATTGTGGTGTTTGGCGTGTTTGGCGGGCCATTTTTAGCGGGGCGCTTTCTCCTATTCGCTCTTATTCTCTTACTGACTGGTACCCACCACTACGGCAAAGCTACTCAGTACAATGAGAAAGCTATTTTCAGGGCCCTTACGCGTGCAGCTGTCGTGTTTTCCCAAGAACAAAGGCCCCACATTAATTTCCACGACCGGAACGCCGTATCACTTTCATCCTCTCTCCCTCAATACTCGTATTCACTGCGAAATGGACACTTGAACCGCCCCCTGGTCCTGTCAGCCTTGCATTCAGCAAAAACGCGGTGAAGATCTCGACAGTCAACAGTCAACAAGCAACAAGCCACCCACGCAATCGATAAACAACGTCCGCCAAAATCCGTTGCATCCTCCCTGTCCCAATAGCTTCGTCCTACCTCTTCGACACCACGCCACTCTTGTCTCCTTCGGGGTCCTCGATTCGCATTTGTCGACAAAGAACAACCCGTCTACATCTCTTCGCTCCTCCCGTTCGTATCCGCCGACATATACATGCTCCGCCTGTGGAGTTTCCTGACCGAGCCTGCGGCTTAGGTTCAGCGGACCGCAGTCTTCCAGCCTTGGGTCGAATTCGTTTCCCTTCCTCGAAGCTGCCATCATGGGCGGCACCGCCGGATCCAACGCTGCCTCTGACAGTGCCGCGGCCACGGCAGCTGCCCTCCGCGGCGCTTCGCTCGCGTTCGGACGGCAGAAGAAGGCGGAAGCTGAAGCCAACTCTCGACAGTTACAACAGCAGCAACATCTCCCGCCACCTAAACAGCAACGACGACTTCCCTCTGTCTCGCCCTCCCGCGAAAGCACAATTTCAAATACCCAAGCCAGCAACGCCCTCCTGGCGGCAACCTCAGCGGCAGCATCCTCGCGCGATGCGTCGGTTAGCAGTGCCGGCACGCGTTCCGGCGGACGTGCTGGGTCGAACCTGTTGCGGCCGGTATCGCCTGGCCAGCAGTCGACGGCAGCGAGAAGCAGCAGCAGCAGTCGCAGCCGGAGTCGAGGCAGAAACGCACCAGCAGTAGTAGCAGCACCGACGTCAGCAGGCGATTTTGGCTCGTCTCCGCCATCGGGGATCGTGTCTTCGTCGCTTCCGGCCATTAGCCGCACACGAATGGTTGGTGGTAGCAACAATGCTGGCGGATCATTGACGGTGCCTATCTCATCCCCGACGCCTCTCCGCCACCCACGGTCAACATCGTTTCTCGCCGCTACCTTGGCGGCAAGCCAGGCGGCCAGCCCAGGGATCACACCAAGCCATACGGGGCAGCAGGGAGGACAGGGAAACGGTGGCGGAGCTATTTCAGCTACGAGCACGGGCGGGCGCAGTCCAGTCCCAGCACACATTTCGGCTGCCCTCTTGGCATCCGCGGCGAGTGACGAGAAGCGACGAGCGGCGGCGGCGGCTGCGGCAGCCAACTATGCGGCTACAGCATCGCGAGTCAACGACGACATGGCCCGCTACGGCATCCGCATTGGACAGCACACGGATAAGGACGACGAGCCGGACACATCGGCCATTCCAGCCACATCGTCTCTTGTCTCCATGTTTGAGAAGGGGAAGAACGGTGGACCAAGGGGAAAGACTGGGAAGAGACGTGGACAGGCCGACGACCACAGCAGCAGCAGCAGCAGTCCCGTACGGCCACCAAAGCCTAAAGCGTTTACACCGCCGCGGTCACTTAGTCCTGCGCCACGAGAGGAGACACTTCTAGCAAAGACGCCCGCAAGGACACCCACGAAGGCGCCGGCCAAAACTCCGACAAGGCCAGTGACGAAGGAACCCACGAAACCATCTCCAAAGCCGCCTGCGAAGCCGCCTACCAAGACCGCATCTGCAAATATACCAGCAAAAGAAGAGACTACACAGCAAATGGAGCAGTCCAAGCCTCAGCTAAAACCACAGCCGAAGCCGAAGCCCACGGCAGATCCCAAACCAGAGTCACAGCAAGCAAAACCGATACCAATACTAAAGCCCAAGCCGCAACCGGCCGCAACGCAAGAGACGTCTTCCCCGCTGGAGAAGCTGGGGAGACCGGAAAGGGCGTCAACAGGTACATCGCCTCTGAGACAGCACCGGTTATCTCTGCGCGAGCTGAATGACGACGACGACGGCATGGGACGGCCGAGTCCGCCAAAACCACGCATGCGCGACTCGAGCTCGGCAAGCAGCCGCTCGGCGACTAAGGATCGGGGCCCACCGGTCCGTGCCGCATCTTTTGCAAGCCGCGGGCCCCCCCCTCTGGCGCCTCCACGCCGCGCTACCAATGCCCTTGTCGCCCACCATACGGCCGGTTCAGCATCGCCGCTTAGAAAGCCGGTAGCAACGGCGTCATCCGTTGACGGCCTGGCGAGCGCCATCATGGCGGGCTCGCTCGCAGCGGCACTGCACCCGCCGTCTTCACAGTCAGCGTCGTCGTCCCTGCCCGGGTCGCGCTCCCGCACACCGCCCGCGCCGCCGGCCACGCGCTCCATGTCACCGACCAAGCGCACGGGCATGCTGCAGACGCTGCGGCGGGACCGGGCACACTCGGACGACGACGACTACGACCGCGACGGCACGTCGAGCGGCAACACGCACTACCGGCGCAGCCACTACCACCGCGACGGACGATTACGGCAGGGCAAACTCCACCTCTCGCATGCGACACCCACGGTGTTGGGTGGCGGCCGGCACAAGCACAAGCACCACGAGGGATCGCGGCGGCGATGGCGCGAGGCCGTCACAGAGCGGCAGCGCCGGCGTTACGAAGCCGTGTGGGCGTCCAACCGCGGGCAACGGGGACTGGTCGTCATGGACAACAACAACATCAACAACAACGACGATGGTACAGTTGATGAAGCCGACGACGACGACACGGTGCCCAACGTGGTGGTGCGTGATCTGTGGCGGCGCAGCCGGCTACCGGTGGACGAGCTGGCCGAGGTGTGGGACCTGGTGGACGAGACGGGGACGGGCCGGCTGGGCAAGGCCGGGTTCGTGGTGGGCCTGTGGCTGATCGACCAGCGGCTGCGCGGACGCAAGATCCCAGCGCGGGTCAGCGAGAGCGTGTGGAGCAGCGCGCGGGGGATGCCGGGGGTGCAGGCGACGTCGAAGCAGCGGATGCGGTAGGGGGAAGGGGTGAAGATATACCCATTGCTCATTTCCATCGCCATCATCAATGGCATCATCATCGCCAGCATATCATCCCATAGATACCATGGTACGAGTACCGTACGTGGACTTGTATATAGAGTATAGAGGGTGGCCAAGGACACTGGCCAGCCCATCGAATCTTGAAAGAACTTGCATCGAATGTCATGCCATGAGACGATGTGTCGTCTATCGCAGGCGAGGTGAGGCTCCAAATCGACAAACGAATGGGTTTCCATATTGGTCCTCAAGGGTGGGTCGGCTCCCCAAATTGCCTCCACGCCCCTGGTATCTTACTCCCCATCCCAAGTACGACGTACTGAGTACGGAGTACGAACGTAAGATACGACCTGTTTCTTCTTTTCTTCTCCTGGGAACAATCCCTTTCCCACCACCGCCAATATCGACAGTCTCCCTTGCTGGCAATGACTCGTCGCCTCGGCGCCCTGACCCCCCTTCATAGTCTAGCCACCAGCGCCGCATGAACCGCGGCCATCCGGAAATCACCTTTGTTTGCAAATTAAACAAAGCCCAGCAATGCATGCCAATGAACGGCCCATCAAGTGACAGGGAAGGGATGTGCAGCGCGCGGTCAGAAGAGAGCGCGCACAAGCTAGCGTGAGTCGGCAGGCGAACACACCGTCGGTACGTGATTATGCTGGCCGTTTCGCGCTGGCAGCATCTCTGTGCGAGCTTCTGTCTTACAAGTAAGATACTTAACTTATCTTACAGCACTCCAGGGGAAACCACATTGGGCGCAACCGATCTGCCGAGGCAAATGTGGTGAATTGGGGTCAATTATAGCGGGCGCGCTGGTTTTAGTGCATTTCACAACGGCCCCTGTGGTGGATGGTGGCTGTTGCGGGGGCCGAGCATTTAGCTTCTGTTCCTGCCCAGAGAGCGCCAACGAGCCAACCAACACGGACCGAGCAGCGGACCACCGAGGACAGCAGCATGGAAACGTGCGGGCCGAGGAACCAGTGGACCAGTCACGGGCAATCCGTTTCTGGGGGACGCGCGACAGGGTCTGAGGGTGCAACAAGTTGCCCGAGCGGGTCGGTCGCCTGGGCGCTGGCCTACTGAGTTTGGGAGATACCTGGAAAGACACTTCGTACAGGCACACTTCAGGGCTTGCGCTGTAATGCAGGCGGGTCCACCCATGCGAGAGGCGGCCAGCCGTGCGAGAGGCGGCCAGCCGTGCCTTTTGCCGGGAACGCGGACAAGTACAAGCGACCCCAGAACCCCGGCACCTTCCCCCAGCTGCGCAAGCTGAGCCAAGAAAAAGACGAAGAAGAAAAAGAACAACGAAAGGAAAGGCAGGGGTGCGCGCATCTGCCGTGTTGCGAAAGCTGAAATTGGTCCGACGAAGACCCTGGATTCAACTTTCTCTTCCGTCTCCTGTTGCTTCCCTCTCCTCTTCTTTCTTTCCGCCTTCTTTCGTCTCTGTCGGTCGTTTGGTTTCTTTGCTTCGGGGCTTTTGGTCTCGTCTGCTTCACACACACACACACTCTCTCTCTCTCTTCGACCATCCTCGACGCTCTTTCACGACAACCGCCTCTATTTTACCGAAACCCACGTCTCTCCCAACAACCTCGCTTCTCCTTGTTCGCACTGCCTACCCTCACCATGGCCGACTCTCCGGCCGTCCGGGCCAAGGCTGTGGCCGCGGCCGCCATCGACCCCGCCAACCTCGATGCCTTCCTCGTCCACCTCAACAAGGTCATGCAGACGCCCGCCGGCATTGACGCCGTGCTCGCGGCCGTCTGCTACGGTGCCCGCCTTGGCTCCGTCGTCCTCAACACCGCCGGCGGCCGCGCCCTCTTCCACGAGCCCGTGCGCCAGCTGGCCGCCGTGCTGCTGGCCCTGCCAACGCGGGCGTCCGCCTCGGCGCTCGTGCTGCTCACCTCCAGCAGCAGCAAGGTCACGGGCGTCACCACGGCCGGCGCCGCCAAGGCTGCCGCGGGCGCCTCGGCGCTCGTCCTCGCGCAGCGGCTGCGCGCGCTGGGCACGCTGCTGACGGAGGCGCGCATGATGCTGCGCCTGTGGGGGCTGCTGTCCATGTACGTGTGGGCGCGCCAGCTGCTGGGCCAGCTGCTGGCCCGGCGGCGTGTGGCGGCTGCCGCCAAGAAGGAGCAGGCCGCCGCAGCGGCCGCAGCGGCGGCGCCGTCCGAGGCCAAGGAGGGCGAGGAGAAGGCCGCTGCTGCCGAGAAGGCTGCTGCTGCCGAGAAGGCTGCCGCCGCCGTCGTTGTCCCGCCCACGTCCACGGCCGAGACGATTGTCGGCTGGACGCAGCTGGTGTCGTGCATCGCGTACCAGGTGACGGAGAACGCGGCGTACCTGTCGTCCAAGGGCGTGCTGGGCGCCACGCCGGCGCAGCAGGGCAAGCTGTACCGCTGGAGCAGCCGGTCCTTCTCGGTGTTTGTCGCTGCGGAGCTGGGCCGCCTGGCCGTGCAGTACACGCACCAGACCACGGACACCCCGACCAAGAAGGCGCAGGCGCTTGACCTGCACAAGAACCTGGTGCGCTACGCGTCGTTGGCGCCCGTCATGGCGCACTGGGGCATGGAGAAGGGCTTCCTGGGCGACACGGCGCTGACCGTCCTGGGCTGCATACCCGCGGCCATCCAAATCCACAAGACGTGGAAGGAGACGTAAGAGCTGTTCACACTTCTTGTTCTTCTTCTGCTTTCTTTCCCCCCACCCTGTCCTTTAATTTTTTTTTCTTTCTCTGCGCTGTCTCGCATCTCCTCTACAGGAGCTTCTTTTCATATGTACATATGTATTTGGTATTTGTGGTGGACGGTTGATTTGGGAGCTAAAAAAGACGGCGAGAGGCCGGTTTCATTTACGGTGGACAGAGATATCAGAGCGTGCCTACATCCCTTTTTAATTCTTTTCCAAATGAGAACAATAAAAATATCAATGAAATCAAAGTGCACGCATCAATTGCAACCATGGCGTAGCATCGCATGTTACGCCTCTCTCACCACCAAAACTCCATACTGAAAGGGCCGTTGTCGCTAACAAAACAAAAAAAAAAAAGCAAAGGGGGGCGAAATGGATATCGAACGCCAGTAAGACAACCAAAATAAGAAAAGGAAAAGGCAAACAAAACGAGAAAGGGAGGACATGTAACTTGGGGAACCCAAGATACCCTTTCGGTTACCATCTTACCAATGCGCCACCTGCTGCTGCCGCCGCTGCTGCCGCGCCCAGCATCATCCACGGTTGTGTCCAAGGGTCTGCGAATCGCCCTGCCCGCTCGGCGCCGCTGTTGGCCGCCGCCTCGTCAAATGGGCTGCCGCCACCACCGTGCAAGTTGCGGTCGTTGGCGTTCGATGAAGATTGCGACAAAGACGAAGACGACGTCGACGACGAACGCGTCGTCGCAGGTGTCCCTTGTGGGAGGGAGGCCGTCGCAATGGTCGGCGATGGCGGCGCCGCATTTCCGTTCCCACCGCTGCTGCCAGCCACCGTGTTGGTGTTTTGGACAAACGACTGCGACTCCAGCCCGGGCGTGGCCGTCGCGGCACCCGCGGCCGGGGCCTGTGCCACGCCGTTGCTCGAATCGGTGGATGCAGTCGACAATGCCCCTGCCGGGTCGAGCGTGGAAAAGACAAAGGGTGTGTTGACGCTGTTGGTGTTGACGTTGGTGTCGGTCGTCGTCGTCGCCGTCGTCAGCGTCTGCAATGCCGCCGCCGCCGCCGCCGCCGTTGTCGTCGTCGTCGCCGTGTCGCTGCTATCGCTCGACACGGCCTCCGACCCGCCGCACAGCAAGCCGACCAGATCACCCGACAGCGCCACGCCCAGGACCGACGTCACCTGTCCGGATGAGGCGCTATTGCCGCCACCGCCACCGCAGACGGTCTGGATCGTCTGTTGTGCGAGCGCAATGCCTGCCTGGCACGCCAGCGAGCAGGTGTTGCTGTCGCGCCGCCGGCTGTTGGACAACGTAAAGTCGCTCAGTGTGCAGCCCGTCAACTGCTGGTTGTACGCGAGGATGCAGTTGATGGGCACGGCCGTCGATGTGATGAGCTGGAAGTTGGACAACGAGAGCGCCGATGCTGCGTGTGGTGCGGCGAGCGCAACTAATAGTAGTGAGGCTAGCCGGTTGTTGCTGCTACCATCGCACAAACGCCTCCTTGATGATGATGATGATGTTGTTGTTGTTGTCTTCATGGTGATATGTGCTTGTGTGTGTTTGTTGATATCAAGCAACCGATCAACGTTCAGCAAGCCGTATTCCGTGTATTTGTCTCTTTTACTTCGCTAGAGCATGTCTGAATTCGAATGAAAAGGAGTAAAGAAAAGGCAATATACAAGATGGCAAAGAAGTAACATCCGTAAAAACGACCGTTCTCGGTTTTCCCTGTCGGGGCCCATTCTCACCCTTCTTTATTTTTTTATTTTCTATGTTCTATCTTTTCCCGCTTCTCCCTCCTACTCTCCTCGCCCGTCTGTCTCTGGTTATTTGGTGCAGGTGGGCAATGGTGGTGATCAGGGGCCAAAGGGTCCTCTTTTTGCGACTTTTGCGAGTGGTCCACACTAAGCTGTCTGGCAGGATGAGGCAAGCGAGTTGCGTCGAAACGCAGTGCGTCTCAAGACCACAGCGATGCGCACAGCGTCCAAATCGGGACACAGATGGTGGAGAGCCTCTTTGTGAGGGAAAAATAAGAAACTGGCCCTGGAAAGATGCAAAACCGGTTAACTGCCTCTCTTGCTTTTGCTTTTGTTCTTCTTTTCTAACCCATCTCCATGCCACCCCTATCGATGTCTTTTTCTCTTCAACACTTGCAAGAAAAGGCCGACAGAGGACAGGCCTGGATGTACGGAGTATCCGCACATAAACACCCCATGCAGCGATCCCGCTCCACACGGCCGTGCGCGCCTGGCTTGCATCTGTGCAATGCCTTTCTCTAACGTTCTCACTTTTTGGTTTTATTTCTGTGTGTTCAACGAGAGTATTCAAAATGATGTGACTGCGCATGTGAGTGTGAAAATGGAAGTGAAAAAAGCAACCACCTGCAGCAACCATCTGCCGAAACGACATGCATTCGTCTTCCCCAATTCCGGGCAGCATTTGCTCCTTCTGATATCTTCAGTACTTTTATTTTCGTCTACACTCTTCTGCCAAGAGATTCCAAAACCCTTGATCAATGTGCTTCCATGAAAAGAAGGTTCTTGGGTGTGCCCCTTGAAGGTGTTCTCTCACAGAAACAAAAGAACTCCGGGTTGAGTAGTCACGTTTGGTGTCTTGAAATAGTTCATTACCGGGCCTTCCAGTTGGCAAAGAGTTTCCTTACCATACAGCTGGAAAGCATATTTAAAACTCGGGCTCATCGATAATAACGGAGGTAACAGAAAAAAAGTCTTTTTCTAAATAAAGTACAAGTAAATATCGAGGGCATTTGCGCCGCGATAGGCCGACATTTTTGGCACCCCTATGAGAAGAAGAGAATGTATAAGGAAGAGGGAGAGGAAAATAAGAAAAAAACGCCCCAAGATATCCAGTTACCAAGAAAAGAAAGTTTCGCTGTAGTCCCTATCCACGTGTTCTGGGGCCGTCCCAAGAATCAAAAAAGAGGATCAATATACAAACTCCGGCTTAGTCGAAAATAAAGAAGACAAAAGAAAAAAATAGAAGCCCAGAACGAGAAATGCCTCGAAAGGGAAAGAAAAATCCAATAATTAAAACGGAAAGTAGAATAAAACACAAGGTGAAAGGGGCAGGGTCAACCGCCTCTTCAGTCCTTCAACCGTTTCTGGCCCATCTCCTCCATGCCGTAGTCGTCATATCCATCAAGGTCGCCCGACGAAAGCGACCGCCCGATGTAGAGACCGACTGCCGTCAGCATACTTGCGACCAGGAACCATCCCTCGAACCAGCGGTCCACGAAGCCGGGCGACAGCGCACTCTCCAGCGCATCGCTCACGGCGCTGCCCATTTCTTTGGGCAGGTTGGACCGTAGCAGCAGCGCCGAGCTGATGACATATGTGGCCGCGATCTGCCCGATGAGAAGCGCTAGGTTGGCCTGTGCCTGGTACAGCAGCCCCGGCGTCCACTTGACAAAGATGTGGAACGTCTGCAGCACCGAGTTGGCCGACGCCGCGAGGATCACGCCGCTCAGCAGGAACGAAATCTGCCGCGCCCACGCGAGCTGGTCCAGTTTCGGGTCCCAGTGCTTGGCCAGCAGGCCCAAGAATCGGTTGATCGGGTCAGACGAGGAGAAGGACGCCTCGGGGTAGTACACCCGGTGCAGCGTGGTGAGCGACGTCGCCAGGATGCGGTAGATGCAGTAGACGCCAAAGGCGTACTGTGGGATCGCAAGCAGCTTTCCCAGCATTGTGCCGGAGCGGGCCTCGGACGCACGTTTTGAACGTAGGGCCGACAGGGACGCGGATAGACCGGCTTCCATCGTCTCCAGCCCAGAGATTTCCATCTCCAGGCTCTTGATCTCGGCGGCCTCGGGGCCATCCGCTCCGACCATGCTCTTGATGGACCCAACGAGCTTGCCAAAGACACTGCCCTGCGGCTGCGGCGGCGAGCCACCGTGCGACGCAGACGGGAGGTTCGCGGAAACCTCCATTTTGCGCTGCAAGGACCGAAGGCGGTGGCGCTTTGTCGAGAGAAGATCGGCGGTCATGCTGAGGCTAGTTTCCTTGCGAGCAAGATCCGTGTCCGAGACTGGCCGCCTCCGCGTGCTGCGCCGGTCATTGTAGGTCTGCCACGGAGACGAGACGCTGGCAAAGCCCGAGAGGAGCGCCATCAACGAGATACCAATCACGCCGACCCGTTCGAGGCACGCACGAGCAAGTCCCCGTGAGCCGGCCGCGCGCAGGCTCTGCAGGTCGAATGGGTCATCGGACGTCGGATCCCAACGCGACGCCATGGCGATGCCTGTGCTATCGAATCCCGTGTGCGCATCGTTGGAGTACATATAGCTCTCGACGGGTCCCGGCACGGCAATGCCCAGCGACCAGAACACAAACAGCCAGCCGCCAAAAGCCAGCATCTGTAATGTCCACGCCACGCGGGGAATCTTGCCTTTGGCGGTCCGCTGGAACGACCAGCCTGATGCGCTGATGACCGACTGGAGCTCTAGAAAGGGAATGAGGACAATTAGGAGGAATAAGAGCGCAGGAACAGTGAACCGAAGAGCGGCATTGCGGGCCGTCGGGTCCACGACCTCGGACAGCTCAGCCAGGATCAATTCCGCCAAGACTGCAGCCAGGGCGGTTGTTGTTGCGAATGCAGCTGCGGCGAACCGGCGACGCAGCGAGCGGGCGCCATGCGCGGCGTGGACCAGCCGTAGGCCGGCAGGCGCTGATGGAGGGAGAAAGTGGTCTTGGCCATCGTCGGCCTGCTGTACGCGCGACAGCAAAGGGAAGACCTTTTTGGAGACGACCACAAAGACGATGAAAAATGTGGCGACGAATGGGGTGAGCGAGAAGAGCATTGACAACGAGAGGCCGGGTGGCGTCGCTGAACAACCATCGTCGTCGCAGCCGGCGCCGAGGCCAAAGAGACCCATGGTCGCCAACAGCGAGGCGTGCGTTGGGTTTTGTTGCGTTCGTTGTGCGCAGCTATGGCGTCGCGAAGAGGAAGAGGGGAGGCGTGTACGTGCACGATATCGTTTATCGAGAGGCGTCGATAGCTCGGGCAGCGGCGCTCGGGCGCATTTCTCCTACCCTTGGAGGGTAGAGGTGAGGCGGAGCGTTGAAGAATAGGAGAGAGCTGTTTCGTATTATCGTCTGTGTATTATCATCTGTTGTAGTTTGTTGACGTTGTTGACACCGTTGTTATCGGAGCCTGGTCTGCCTTCCGGGTTGGCGATGCTTGTCGGAGAGGTGGTTGATGATGAGGCGATAATGATGCAGGAAGCGGTGGAAGCGGAGGATACGAGGTGTGGTTCAAGCTGCGTACTTTCATGTTCTGCAGAAGTGGAGTACGACGTACTTTTGTTTGACTGCGTTCTTGTCCCCCAAAACAGAGGTGTTGCGCTGACGAAGGTGACGACAGCTGAACGAAACAGTAAGATACGTCGTAATTACAGGTGCTGGGCTGCTAGCGGGGTTTCGGCTGGTCTGAAACCTAGGACTAAAATGGATAGACTCGCAAGGCCGCGGCCGAGCCGGGCGCCTGCATGTGCCCGGACCGGAAGTAGGTTTATCCGCGTCTCTCCACCTTGAGGCGCCCCTATTCATATTGTCCTCTGCCAAAACGCCTGCAAAGCCCTAAGAAAACCGCTGCACGCGTCGGCATTTCGCCCAGGCCGGGCGCCCAAGCCAATGCGAAAGATGACTAAGCTAGGAAGGTGGATGGGAGAGGACCCCACGAAAAATGCGTTGGCCCCGCTAACCAACGAAAACGGACAGCAAAATTTTGGCGGGCAGTTTTGTAGACAATTTTCGAACTTCGCATTCTTCGATTTTTTAGGTCCCTCTCACCCCCCCCCCCCTGATCACGACGACCCCTCCCCGCCCTCCCTTTCGACGCACATCTCGATCGAGGGTTTGACTCGGACACACACACGACAAGCACCGCAAACGCGAAATCCACCCGAAAATCGCGACAATGAGCGGACTTCAGAACGGCGCCGCGCCGGCACGCGCCCTTGACGACGACAGCGATGTTGAGGAGGAGGCGCTCGTGGCCGACTACCGCGAGCAGGTTGAATACGAGGACGGCCTGGAACTCGAGCAGGTTAACTCCCTGACTCTGGCTCAGCAGAACGACGACATCCAGTCAAGACTGGCCGCGGCCGCCCAGCCGCTCGACTTCTCGGCGCCGCTGGAGGTCAAGTTCCAGAGCTACGATGCCTACTGCAGCCTGTTCCACTTCATCCTCAACTCCGAGGGCCCCGTGGACCTGGAGCCCCCTTCGGTACGTCGATTTTGGCGGTGTAAAGCTCTCGACATGATGGCTAGTTGAGGGCATAGTGGGAATCGGTTGCGGGCAGCTTTACTGACTTATATCTCTTTCTCTTCGCAGTACTACTGGGCTTGGGACGTCATCGACGAGTTCATCTACCAGTTCAACTCCTTTGCTTCTTACCGCATGCGCATCGCCCGCCAGAATAACAACGAGGAGGAGATCGCCGTCTTGCGGGAGAACCCCAACACGTGGGGCTGCTACAGCGTGCTCAATGTGCTGTACTCGCTGATCCAGCGGTCGCAGATCACCGAGCAGCTGGCCGCGCAGAAGCGCAACGAGGACCCCGCCGCCGTGGCGGGCGAGTATGGCTCCAAGAACCTGTACCGCATGCTGGGCTACTTCTCCATCATTGGCTTGCTGCGCGTGCACTGTCTGCTGGGCGACTTCAGCCTGGCCCTCAAGACCATGGACGACATTGAGCTCAACAAGAAGGCCATGTTTGCACGTGTCATGGCAGCACACTTCACCACGTACTACTACATTGGCTTCTCGTACATGATGATGCGCCGCTACTCCGACGCCATCCGCATGTTCAGCCACATCCTGGTGTACGTGTCGCGCACCAAGAATTTCCAGAAGAACGCGCAGTACGACTCGATCACCAAGAAGAACGACCAGATGTACGCGCTCATCGCCATCTGCGTTGCCTTCAGCCCCACGCGTCTGGACGACGCCATCCACACGCAGATCCGCGAGAAGTATGGCGAGCAGCTGCTGAAGCTGCAGCGCGGCGGCCCCGAGTCGCTGCCCATCTTCGAGGAGCTGTTCCGCGCCGCGTGCCCCAAGTTCATCTCGCCCGTGCCGCCAGACTTTGAGAACCCGGAGGCCAACGTCGACCCCATCGAGCACCACCTGGCCGTCTTCATGGATGAAGTCAAGAACAACATGTGGAGCCCGACTGTCAAGTCGTACCTGCGTCTGTACACGACGATGGACCTGAAGAAGCTGGCCGGCTTCCTGGAGGTGCGGCCTGAGGAGCTGCGCTCGTGGCTGATTGTCAACAAGGAGCGCACCAAGCAGCTGCGGTGGAATGACCAGAAGCTGCTGGACGGCGAGTGGGTCAACGTCAGCGACCTGGACTACGCCATGCAGGGTGTACGTATTATTTATCTCTGCCTTTCATACGCCTACAACTACATGCTAACCATACATTAGGACCTCATTCATGTGTCAGAGGCAAAGGTTGGCCGCAAGCTGGTCGACTGGTACCTGCGCAATCTCTCCCGGACCTACGCGTAAACGAATTAGTCTGGAGAAACGACCGAGCCGCTACGGGCGTTGCATACACAGAACAGAGGAAGACGACAAGAGTGTGCAACCCTGTATACAACCCTGCGGCACTAACACTCAACATTTCAACCCTGACACGGAGTTCATGTCCCTTTCGAATTGGATGGCGTCTTGGCTTTGTAATATGCGGGACAACTCAAACGAAGGAACCCATTGAACGTAACAGTCAAACGACTGGGGAAACGACCAGGGGCACGATTTAGACAAAAGCAACGGGCCGGAAAACGGCCAGATGAGGAACGAGGAACAAAATGAAAGAATGGGTTCTGGGGAGGTCGGACAGGGAAGAATAGGGAGGATCATCCCGCATTAGCATTTGACCTAGGTTTTTTTTATTGTTCTAATTTTTTTCTACTTGATTCGACCCGGGCCGTGATGTTACCTCGCTTACACTGCAGTTCAGCTTCTGTCCTCTTGCTTTTCCGTATTTACTTCGGCATTCTTCCTTCTCGTTTTCGTTGAAAACAGGGCCAGGTGAAAGAGCGAGATATACGCCGAGTAGGAACCTGCAACCAGGCCACCAACCGTGTGTTTCTCCTTCACAGAACGAAAGTGCAGCTCCTGGTCCCGTCCCACCCTTGTCTGTCCATATCTGCGCGCGTTGTGTGCTGCAACCATTTCGCACCACCTTACTTGGCACGTTGGCACTTGATTCGACGTCTTGAGTCTTGATTTTTCGTTCTTGGCGTTGTGTCAGACAGAAGGAGGGGCAAGATAAGATGTTTTGTGCAGCAAAGGGACCGCACCGGAGGCTAGGTCTATCAGATATCAGATCAGGAGAAAGGCAGGCTGAACAGGGAAAGGCTGAGCACCATGAGAACCAGCAACACTCGGGAGAAAGTGGCATGCAGCCTCTCCAACACCCGAGCCGCTCGCCGGAATACGACATCTTGCCGAAAACCAAGCTACTTGGCATTCTGGGCTGCGGCGGCTTGCACTTGTGAGGCTGATGTGTCTGGGCAACAGGACGCGGTGTACACCGATGTAATTACTCCGTACATATACAGATATGATACCAAAGCTAGCAAACGGAGAGACGCTCTAGGCTCTCCGGCAAACGGACCGGGTGCATTGGCCCAGTCGGATACGTGAAGTGGACAGCGACAAATCAATGACAATGGTTTGCCATCCACTTTACACTGAACGTTTTGGCGCCGTTTTTAAGCTTGCGATGGTTCGTTGGTCGGACGTCGAGAAGGCCGCCTTTCACCCGACACAATGGCTACTTGGGCCAGTCAGACCAGTCGACCAGGGAGGAAGCAGCCGCTTCGCATTGCTCACCGCCGTCTGCGCCTGCAGCATCCCGAGGACAAATGCCGGTGAGCGTTGGCTACCTATGCCCCCCCTGCTGCCCTCCCACGTTGGCTCACCCGCCTAGCATCTGATAGCGGCGTGTGCAGGAAAAGAAAGGAGAGAAGGAAAAGAGAAAGATGGTCCGTGATGTGCAGGTTCGCATGTTGACTGGCCGCCACCATCTGCAGGGCTTATTTCTGTTGGCACCAGCCCACGGACGCCGTTTACACCGTATTCGTCGGAGCTTTGCCCTCTGTGCAAACCGTGGGGCGCGCTGTCTGCGCCGTTGTGCGCCATTGATGCCGCGTTCTAGGCCTGGCCTCGACTGGTCTTCATTGAACTCTGATGTATGTCGTAGAAAGCTCTTGATACTGTAAGATACCTGCACTCAGCACGTCATGCTCTTTCACATTCGTCGTCGACATGTCCTCTGTTTCATTTCGTAAAGAGAGTCCTCCATCAGAAGCAAATTGAGTCCTGTAAATTGCAGTGATACGGAGGTCCTGGGAGGCCTCGTGCCAAGACTGGGCAAAAGTGCTGGCCGACTCTCGGTGGATCTGGGGTTAGCTGCATTGTATCTCATTACGTACCATATTATGATGTGCACCTGCGTTCTCCCAAGCTTCAGGGCTGTCGGGCAATCGTGTATCGAGTAGATAATGGTAATGCATGCCCAAGCAATGGGGTCGCAGGGGATGGGTGGATGGGCGCGCAGGTTGCGTGGAGGGCACGATGCTCTGCAAAGGCAGTTGTTACCCTCCCCTGTCTAGATGCAGACAGTTCGCACTTAGCAAAAGGCGTCCCTTTCTCACGAAGTAACTTGCCAGTAATAATACCTTCCCCTGTGACTAGACTAGCCTAGGCCCATCGCAAATCCTGTGAGGCGCAATGTCCTTTTGTTCGCAGGGTGCTCGTTTGCACCTTCTCTCCCGTTGTCTTCCTTCTCTCACCTGTCACTTTTCTTCGCTCAGAACGTCTTCACGGATGTCTCTTCTGTCCAAGGTCGTGCCTTCCGTTGTAAGGGCTAGACCCTCCTTCTGTCCAGCCTACTCGTCCGCCCACACCTTTCCGCAATGCCAAGGCGCCGAAAGATGTGACGTGCTCTTTGTTTGGTGGAAGCTCGCAGGGAGCAAGACACGACAATCGGAAGTGGGATAACAGAAATAGGGAAGTGGCATATCACCCACTAATTACCTGAAGCAATAGCGTACATCAAGCCTTACGAAGCCACAAATCACGCCTACGGCTAGACCCTGACCGGGACAGATGTCGTTATTTTACGTCGTATGCACCTGTGTGTTTTCTCTGTTGTATCTTTTGTGCTCTTCGGCACCAACTGAACTCCCCAGTGTCTCTTTCCATGCCTGCTGTTGGCGCCGCAAACATGTAACTTACGGTTGGAGCGCCTTCGTCCCTAGGTCGCACCTGCCCAGCCTGTGCAAAATCTGAAGAATAGATATGCTCCTTCCCCTATCCCGTGCGATCTCGTTGCCTTTCATATAAACAGCAGGAGCCATCCCAACGCAATCCATTTCTCCTGTTAAACCAGGGCGGTCTTTTCGTACGATCCTGAAAATAAGATACGAGCTGTGCCAATTGTTTGGGTCGTGTGTGCTTGTCTTTTGGGCAGCCAGTCCTGTTCCAGCCCACCCTTGCGCATGCCGCCCCCATAATAATTATTGACTACTGGGGAAGGAACCATCCTGTCCCATTCCGCTGTCATTGCCCTACGAGTGCATACTAAAAACAGACGAGCGTCTTCTCGCCCATCTTTTCCTCTTCACCTTCCTCGCCCAGATCTCTTGTGAATAGCAGTCCACTAAGCTCAATAACCACAACAGCACACGAAAATACCGAAAGCTTGTCCCAAAAAACCAACTCTTAACAGGAAGGTATCCTTACCAACAACGCCCTCCCCGTTTACGAAACACCACGCCACCGTTTTGGCTTGCCCTTATACCAGCTCATTCATGAGCACCTTCACGCTTCTGTCCCTCTCAATGCGTCGCGCTGTTGAATAGCCCGTGCTGGCCTCTCCAGAGGCCGTCGGAGCAACGAGCGCGTACGCAGTCACCAAACATATGCAAAGACGAAAGAAATATAAAAAGCAGAAAACTCAGCAACACGAACACGAAAGAAACAGATCCCCACAAGAGACTGGGTAACCGGAAGCAAATCACACCGAGATCCCTCCAGCTGCGAACTTGAAGAGCAAGCAAAAGCATCGACTCGGAAGACCAGCAGACTGGCCGAGCGGCGAACGGCTTTCAGACACGCCTGCTACTACAGAATTGCCCAGGACCAAGCAGCGAGTACCCCAAGAAAGCATCTTCGGCATGTCTCGAGCCTCGATATCCTCCCCGCCAGCCGCGACTGCTCCTGCTACTGCTGCCGCCGACGCAGACAAAAGCCCCGGCTCAGACGTGTCGCCCTTGACCCAAGTCCCAGGCCACACCGTTGGCGATGCCGCTGCCGCAACGCCAAAGCCTAACTCAGGCTACTTTGCACCACCGACCACAACAGCAGCCCTGACGTCTACGCCTGGTACGTCTATCGCAAGCATCAGCGTAGAAGGCCGTCGCAGCGATGCGCGCACGGAAGCGTCCGAGGAAACGACATCTAGCAGCGCCGCGTCCGTCGCAGCGTCAAGCCCGGCCCTGACGGCCGGCACGCCAGTACAGGACAGGCGCCCCAGCTCGGTCCTCGATCTCGCGAGCGAGAGTAGTGGGAAGGCTTCTCGGAAGCCATCAACGGTCTCTGTGACTTTTCGCCCGCCACAAAACCCATCCCTACCACAGGGTCTCCCCAAGCAAGCACGCATCCAGTCGCCAGCTCCCATACGGTAAGTTAAACCACCTTCATATCCCGAGCACGTTTGCCTTGTCAAAAAAAAAACACTTTTCAGCATACCCCACGCTGCTGTCCCTTTCATACATGCCCACGTGTCCCATGACAGCCAGCTTCGGCGAGGACACCTGCACCATTTCGTTACCCCATTCGTCCCCCAACTTCATTTCCCCATATCTTCTTTCCCCAAGCACGGACAGGGTTGCACGCGAGCAGTGGAGAGCGGTAGACGGTCTGTCTTCAAGGCTGGGGGGGGATGCGCCGGTCCTTTTCTAGTGACACTAGCCCCCCGAGCAAACATGCGCCTCAGCCGCTCTTTCACCGGCTTTGCCTCTAGTTGGTGCAAGATAGCCTTCTTGGGCGCTGCTCATGCCCGCCCCTGCTGCCCTCCCAATTATCCTCACTTATTTTCTCCTCTCTTCCCCACTGCACTAGGCCGCTGGCCGCCCCCTCTGCATAGTTCTAGCCCTGAGAGACTGCCGCGTCGGAATGCTGCAAATCGCACCATTGGAGCACGCATGTGACGTTCTGTCTTACGGGGCAGATCAGAGCAAAATGCGACTCGCAACTAGCTCAAAAGAGGCCTGGCCAGACCCTGTCAAAGCAGTTCAGCACGTTCGAGGGCGGATGCGGCGTTATGCCGCGATAAGGCACGCCACAGGCCGTTTTTACTGTATCTCTGGCCCAGCATTCTTGCGCCAAATTCACCAGTGGGATATTATGACAAACTCAGCGCGGCTATTTCCCCTCTCTAGCACAGCCACAGCACTTACAGCCTGTGACGTGGGTTCTTGCGCTTCTTCCACCCCTCCTCATACGTTCCCTCCTCCTCTCCTTCAACGCCGAAGATATTTGCTCCACCTCCCTCCTCTACACATCCGCAATCATACATCGTCCCTTTCACTTTTCTCTGGCTACTAATCTTTAAAATTGATTGGGAGCATCTTCCCCATGGCGTCACTAACAGAAACCCTCTCCGCCTCCAGGTTTCGGAACCATGTTGGCTTTGACAACATCCCGATCGGAGAAGCCACAAAATCAAACACCCTCGGATACACGTTGAGCATCAGCCACTATGGCTATCAGCCCCGGCGCCGATCACGAACCATGATGGTCGGCATTGACCAGAACGTCTACTCCGACTTCGCGCTACAATGGCTTATGGACGAATACGCAGACGACGGCGATGAGGTGATCTGTGTGCACGTTATCGACAAGGATGCGCGGACCGTCGAGGAAAAGAACTACAAGGCGCGGGCAGACAAGATGGTGGAGAGAATCAAGAGCAAGATCCCCGACAACTGCGCGATCAGTATAAAACTCGAGTACGCCGTGGGAAAACTGCACGCAACTTTTCAGAAGCTGGTAAGTATCTGCTTTCCCCTCTTTCTCTTTTATCTTGTGCGACGCTGACGCGCGGTTTTTTTTTTCTTTTCGGAATCAGATTCAAGTCTACGAGCCATCTATGCTCGTCGTTGGAACACGCGGCCGTTCGCTGGGGGGCTTCCAGGGCCTCGTGAACAAGAACTCGTTTTCGAAATACTGTCTACAATACTCGCCGGTACCAACCGTGGTCGTCCGCGACTACGAGAAGCGCAAGAAGAAGAAGGACAAGCGGTCCAACGACCCTGCCCGCCACAGCTATGCCAATATGCTCGCGCCTTCCAACGGCGTACACGAAGCCAACAGCGAGAACAGCAGCGTATACAACATGGAGGCGCGGATCTCAGCCGACGAGGAGGCGCACAAGGTCGCCGCTGCCATTGGACTCCCAGCGGCCTTCGACCCTACGCTGAAGCCGATCGATCTGGACCATTACCTTGGGCGTCGGTCGCGCAACACGTCGCCAGCCAGGCCAGAGCCACAAAGCGCCACGAGCGAGACGTCTACAATCCCAGGAACGGTCGAAGTCACGGCAGCATCGGTCGATAGCGAGGACGAGGATAGTGCCGACGACGACGAAGCCGAGTTTGAAGTGACGTCGGGCCAGCAAGCGCTCCAGGCGGCGGCAGCAAAGGAGTCGGAGAAAGAGCAGCGTAAGAAGCTGCACGAGATGGAGGTGGGCGAAGCTCATGCATTGAAGCATGTCGTGGAAAGCGACGAGGAGGAATAGCAGCAGTGCGAGTTTGAGCGCAACGGCGGTGGGGTTGATGTCCATTCTTTTCTTTGATGCAGAGGCATTCCATGGTCAGGAAATAATGGCTTAACGACGGGCAACGGGCTGGTGGGAGTATGGCGCTCAGTGACGAGTCCCTGTTTATTCATGGCGTGCGGGCCCAGATTGTTTTTAATGACTTGTTTTGATTTCGGCATTGTGGCCTGCTCGGCGAAATAGGGCAGGAGAGGGCATCTCATGCAGTTTATCTTTAAGGACAAACATGGAAATTCGGAATACAGTCGTTGTGATATGCGTCGTGTCTCTTCGTCACTTGTTAGTTGTAGTCTATGTCCGTGGTAAAGTGCCCCGCAGCCTTGTTTGATCAGACAAGGGCCCTGTTTGCGATGGGCCACGGTCGCTTGCAGTCCAGTACATCCACAACCAACCGATTTCTATATGGCGTGGCGGCGCACGTGAAGGAATGTAACCGATGCATGCAATGCCTTGATATTGAAGGTTTGGATAGCAGTCAGGCAGTGTCCAGCCTGGGTCAACCAGTGGCGACTCGGGCAATTGAGTGACTATGCACTAGCACGAGGCGCAGAAAGCGGCCCGCTGTAGCACTGAGTCAAAGGCCGAAGCTTCTGCAAGTACAGCGGGCCGGCAGGCGGAAAAAGAATACATCCGGCGGGGAAGGTGCTCTGGAGGAGCTCTTGTAGTACAGCAAGTCGCTGTAATAGGAAATGTCGCCCCTCTATCCTGCGGCGCATAGTGGCTTAAAGAAAAAAAAAAGTTTGCCCCGGGCAGGAGGACAAAGAGGGAGAATGACGCCGATATGATATATTCTGAGTAGTTTGTTGTTTCCAGGTATCTACGTCAGGCAACGACGTGCCACAGCTTGACAGCATATAATACTAGCCAAACGGTGATCAGGACGCGACCTAGCTAGCTCCAAAGGTTTCATAAGAACCAGCCGTTCCTTTCAGATCTTCATACCTCTTGCGAGCGGCCGTTTTTGCCTACTTTTCAAGCTCCATCGAGCCTTGCTGAGAAATCGCCTTGGATAGACTTTGCGCCTCGTCGTCTTGACATCTCACGATCGGCTTAGCAACGCCTTCTTCTCCTGTACTTTTCCTTTTTCGCCTACCCCTCCATATTTTACCTCTTGCGCATATAGCGGCCCCTACATATACGCACATACACAATGCCTGTCGTCGGCCCAGAAAAGCTGGCTGCTCTGCAGCAGCACGGCGACAATGTTCGCAATGTGAGTTCATTGCCCCTGATCCCAAGCGCGTCTACCCCTCAACTAAGGCTGCGATGCTAACAATGACCAGATTTGTGTTTTAGCACATGTTGTATGTGTCTCCTAAGCTTCCTGCGCGTACTGCGCCGCCCATACTGACTTGCGTAGGACCACGGCAAAACCTCGTTAACAGACGCCCTTATCGCCACGAATGGCATCATCTCGGCGAAGATGGCCGGTAAGATCCGGTACCTCGACTCTCGGCCCGACGAACAGCTCCGCGGAATCACAATGGAGTCCTCTGCGATCTCGCTACTCTTCACCATGATGCGCCGAGCCAACCCTGAAGCGGCGCCCGTAGCCAAGGAATACCTCGTCAACCTGATCGACTCGCCCGGCCACATCGACTTCAGCAGCGAGGTCTCGACCGCCTCTCGCCTTTGCGATGGTGCTGTCGTTCTTGTCGACGCCGTCGAAGGTGTATGCAGTCAGACCGTCACCGTACTGCGCCAAACCTGGACCGAGAAGCTGAAGCCGCTGCTCGTGATCAACAAGATGGACCGCCTCGTCACGGAGCTCAAGATGACACCCGCAGACGCCTATGTGCACATCAGCAAGCTGCTCGAGCAGGTCAACGCTGTTCTCGGCAGTTTCTTCCAGGGCGAGCGCATGGAAGAGGACCTCAACTGGCGAGAGCGTGTGGACGAGCGCGTGGCTGCCACCAAGGAGGCGCAGGGCGGCAGCGGCAGCGGCGGGGACGAGTCACAGGCGGACGAATACCAGGAGCGGGACGACGAGGACATTTACTTTGCACCTGAGAAGAACAATGTCATCTTCAGCAGCGCCATCGACGGCTGGGCGTTTACCGTGCGCCAGTTTGCCGTACTGTACGAGCGCAAGCTCGGCATCAAGGCCCAGCTCCTCGAAAAGGTGCTCTGGGGTAGCTTCTACCTCGACCCCAAGACGAAAAAGGTGCTCGGCTCAAGACATCTTAAGGGCCGGTCGCTCAAGCCCATGTTTGTGCAGCTTGTCCTCGAGCCAATTTGGGCCGTGTACAATGCCACATTGGGCGGCGACAATGGCCGGGGCGATCCCGAGGCCTTGGAGAAGATCACCAAATCGCTCAGCATCACCATCCCGGCGCACATTAAGCGGTCGCGGGACCCACGCTTGCTAATGATGACGGTGTTCTCATCGTGGCTGCCACTGTCGACGGCTCTCCTCGTGTCGGTTATCGAATCCATACCCTCTCCCAAGACAGCACAAGAAGAGCGCATGGGAGAGCTTCTCGACCGCTCCCCCGACCCCGATCACATTGACTCCGCGGTCCGGTCCGCCATGGTGTCTTTTAACCAGTCGCAAGACCAGCCGGTGGTCGTCTACGTCAGCAAGATGGTGTCAATTCCAGAGAGCGAGCTGCCCGAGAACAAGCGAAAGACTACGAAGTCTATGAGTGCAGAGGAGGCGCGCGAGATGGCAAGACAAAAACGGGCAGAGATTGTCCGCGCACAGCAGGCCGAGGCTGCCGCCGCAGGCCACTCCAACAACGACGAGTACCTTGCGGCGTCACTCGATGCTGTAACAATAATAGACAACCAGGACGACGGCGACAAGGCTAAGATCGACCCTGAACACTTGATCGGCTTCGCGCGCATCTACTCGGGCACGCTCTCTGTAGGCGACGAGATTTACGTCATTCCACCCAAGTACTCGCCAGCCCACCCGCATCACCCACCAGAGCCCAAGAAGATCACGGTGGAGGCGCTCTACATGATCATGGGCCGCAACCTCGAGAGCCTCGACCAGGTGCCGGCCGGTGTCGTCTTTGGTATCCGTGGTCTTGAGGGCACGGTTCTCAAGTCCGCGACGCTCTGCAGTCAGGTCGAAGGCGCGTGCAATCTGGCGGGCATTGCCAGCACAACCGGACGGCCAATCGTGCGCGTCGCTCTCGAGCCAGAGAACCCAGGCGACCTTGACAAGATGATCGCCGGCTTGAAGCTGCTTGTCCAGAGCGACCCCTGCGCCGAGTACGAGCAATTCTCCAATGGTGAACACGTCCTGCTCACGGCAGGTGAACTGCATCTCGAGCGCTGCTTGACAGATCTGCGAGAGCGTTTTGCCCGGTGCGAGATTCAGGCGGGTGCTCCGATTGTGCCGTACCGCGAGACCATTGTGCGCGCCGAAGAGATGCGCCCGCCTGCCAACAAGGAGCTGGGACGCGGTGTTGTGCAGAGCTTTACGAGTTCCAAGCAAGTGTCGATTACAGTGCGCGTGCGCCCTCTACCGACCGAGGTGACAGACTTTTTGATCAAAAACCCGGGCAGCATTCGGAATGCATCCTCGGAAACAAAGGCTTCCAACGGCACTGAAGGCAAGACCGAAGATGGCGAGGGAAGAACAGATGACGCAAATGGTTCTGGTGCAAATGGAGCCTCGAGCCCTGGCGATGAAGCGGCGGCAGCAGCCGATGCCGACGAAGTGTCGGACGTGTCCCAGGTGCTCTCTCCAGATGAGTTCCAGAAGCAGCTCCAAGCGCTCTTTGACATCGGCAAGGGCGGCGCACGCGATGCATGGAAGGGCGTCACGGATAACATCGTCGCTTTTGCGCCGCGGCGTGTCGGCCCCAACGTGCTGGTGGACGGTACGGACTCGCAGTGCCTGCAGAAGCTGTTTGGGGGCAATGGTGCGGAAACCACCGCTGCAGCGGCTGCAGCGCGTGGTCATCTCAGCGCCGACGATCGCATCGACCCTGGCCATTTTGCTGACAAGATTGTGTACGCATTCCAACTGGCCACCCAACAGGGCCCGCTGTGCCACGAGCCGGTTCAAGGCATTGCCGTGATCGTCGAAGACGTCAAGGTGACGGCCGCCGGCAGCAACGGAGAAGATGGCGCCAACAGCACCCTTTTGGTCCGCGACAACCTTGGCCGACTGACGGGCGAAGTTATCAAAACGGTCCAGCAGTCTATTCACAAGGGCTTCCTAGATTGGTCGCCCCGTCTCATGCTGGCCATGTATTCGTGCGAGATTCAAGCAAGCAGTATGTTCCTCCTTCCCTTTATCGCATAGACGTTTAGATATACCCCGCTAACAATGCTACAGCCGAGGTTCTAGGCCGTGTCTACGATGTACTGACGCGCCGTCGTGGTCGCGTACTGTCGGAGACGATGAAGGAGGGCACACCTTTCTTTACCATCCTGTCGCTACTGCCCGTGGCCGAGTCGTTTGGCTTCTCCGACGACATGCGCAAGCGTACGAGTGGTGCCGCTCAACCACAGCTCATCTTCACCGGATTTGAGGTGCTAGACGAGGATCCTCTCTGGGTGCCGTTCACCGAAGACGACCTGGAGGATCTGGGCGAGTTTGGTGACCGTGAGAACGTGGCCAAGCGGTACATGGACGGCGTGCGGCGCCGCAAGGGCCTACTCGTGGAGGGCAGGAATGTGGCTCGGAGTGCCGAGAAGCAAAAGACGCTGAAGCGGTAAAGGAGGCAGGGAGATCAAAGGTGGAAATGTGCTGGGTGGATGAGGCAAATGCATATGGTGGCGTTTCCGTTTAAAAAAAATAGTGTATGATTGTTGGGTTTGATTTTTTAGATTAGTTGATAAAGAGAAGAGACCTACAGCATAGTTTTATTTCAAGCACAATCGATTTCCTTTTCTACCGAACAGGGCTTAAAAACAAACAATTTCTTTCTCAGCACGACGAGGGCATGAAAAGAAGAGAGTACAGGAAGGAGAATACTAATATGGACACAAATCTTTATGAATCAAACCATACAGGGAAAGGGGATAATGCGGATAAAGGAGAAAAGTAGTACAGGCCAACCAAGTAAACAAAAGAGAAAGCATACACTGGTATTAACATATCCTCTCTCTTGGTCTCGTATCTTCGTTTGCCAAAAGAAGGAAAAGAAAAAAGAAAGCCAATGCACAGAGGTAGAACTAGAAAGAGAACGAAAAATCAAACCTTTTTGTCTCGATAACTTGACCTGGACCTTTTGACAATGCACGAGAAAGGGAAACAGTGAGGAAGATTCAACAGAGAAGACAAACAAAGACAAACAAAATAAACAGAGAAATCCCATTTCTTTTTTCCCCAGTGAAAATATAAAATGCAAAATAAATCAAAGCACCGCTTTCTTTTATAAAAAAGGTCTGGTTTTGTCAACCTTCTTCCCCCACCCTCCTCGCAACTCTCATTTTTTCTTCGTCCATCGTCCTGGTGACTCTGAAAAAAGACATCAGCAGGCCGGAGCTGCAAGCACGTACGCACGCTCGTCTTTCTGCAGGTATCACGAAAGAAACCACCCTTCCACTTCCGCTTCACCCAACGGCCCATTTCTCCTAACCCTGGACCCGAAACACGCACACGCATCCGCACACGCACACCCGCTAAGGAGTACAGACGCCTCTCTTCCAAACAACAGAACAGTCCGAAACACTACTCAAGCGCCATCCCCTGCTCTTCCACCCTTCCGCTCCATACCTCCCATCATTGTCGCTCCCCCACATAGACCACACACACCAAAGGTTTCCCTATATTGGTATTGCTTGACCATGACGCCCAAGGGCTATCCAATGTGACACTCCTTCACCGTTTCACCACCAGCCGTCGCTCAAACTCGCTGTATCTCACAGCGCAGAGAGTTAAGGCAGAGGCGGTAAGGCAGCTGGGAGGAAAAGAGTAAGGAAGAAAATAATTGCAGAGGTAAGATTCGGTATGGGGTCATGGGGCCACTGGACGTGTGCCGCAGAGGAAAGTCTGGGGTTTGGAGGGGAGATAAGGATAGAGCTTCTTTCTTGGGGAGGACACGGACTGCTCTGCTTGTTATGGCTTGCTGTTCCTCCTTTTTTGGGTGGAGATTCGTGGGTTGACCCGCTCATTGGGCGCGCGGCTTCTGACTGCGGCGACCCTTGTTCGGAACGGTCTCCCAGCCTTCCTCATCCGGGCCCGAGGGCGTGGTAGGGGCGGCGCCGCCCTCCTCCTGAGGAAGCTTCGGCGTCGACGGCTGCGACTGCTGGCCACCGTTAGCGGCACGCGGGGGGCGAGGGCCGTCGTTGCGGGGGCCTCTCGCCGTACCGCTGCCACGGCGCTGGCCATCGGCGGCGCCGCGGGGCTCGCGCGGTGGGCGGGGACCACGCTGCTCGCCAGACGGCTGTCTCCAGTTGCCGCTGTCGTTGGCACGCGACTTGGCGTTCTGGAGCTGGTCACCCCGGGGCTCGCGGGGCTCGCGGGGCTCGCGAGGCTCACGAGGCTCTCTTGAGCGAGGGCCTCTCTGGTTCGGCGCGGCCGAGCCGTTCTGTGAGCCGCCAGTCTTAGCGGCGGCAGCGTCACCCTTGGCGGGCTCAGCAGTCTTCTCCTCAGAGGAGTCGGCATCGGCATCGACGTCGGCGGCCTCAGCGGCGGGAGCCTCGGCGGCCGGGGCAGCGGCGGCGGCGGGGGCCTCCTCCTCCTTGGGAGCCTCCTTCTCAGCCTCCTCAGCAGCAGCCTTAGCAGCGGCAGCCTCCTGGGCAGCGGCCTCCTTAGCCTTCTTGGCCTCTTCCTTGGCCTTGTCGTCGGCCTCCTTCTTCTCCTTGATAGCGATCTGGCGCTTCTCCTCGACCTCCCGCTCGCGAGCGGCCGTGTCGATGGGGCGCGCGGCGCCAAAGGGGCTGGCCTTGGTGTCGCCGGCAGAAGAGGAAGCAGCATCCGGTGCCTCGGAGACAGTGCGCTTGGCTAGGTTCAGCTTTGGCCGCGACGCAAGAACGGCGGCAGCAGGCGCAGGCGAAGAAGGTGCCTCGCTGCCGCTGCGAGAGGGTGCAGGGGACTTGACGGGCGCATCCGGGCGCATGTTGCTGCGCCACTGCATATCGCGCTCCGCGGCAGTGGGAGCACGCTCCGCGCGCTCCGGGCGCTCCGGGCGCTCGGCGAACTCGCGGTGGGGGCGGGCGCCATCAGCGGCACCGGCCGGGGGAGCACCGCCCTCAGGGCGGCCCTCACCCCACGTAGCGGGAGAAGGCTTGCGGGCGCCCCGGAACGACTCGGAACGGCCACCTTCGCGGGCAGGGTCAGCAGGGCGCTCCTGCTGGGGCAGAGGAGACAGAGGGCCCTTGCGCTCCCAAGTCAGGTCGCGCGGCTTCTCGTCAGTCGGTGCGTCCCGTGGGGGGCGGCGCTCAGCAAAGTCGGGAGCCGGGCGGCGTTCGTTGTTGCGTGCCGACGGCAGGTCCGGCAGAGGGCCCTTACGGGTCCACTCGCTCAGGTCGCGAGAAGAGCCTTCACCACCACGCTGGTCGCGCTCCTTAGCTGTGAATGAGTTAGCGAATGTGTGAAAGAAAGAGTAAGGAACAGATCATGGTCGGGTTACGTACGAGGATCCGCGATCTTGACCTTGATATTCCGGCCGCGGAAAGACGCGCCGTCGAGCTCGAGAGCCCGCTTCAGGCCATCGACGTTGGAGAACTCGGCGTAGCCGAAACCCTTGGGGCGGTGGGTCTCGCGGTCCTCGATCAGGCGGATGCTAGTGACGTCGCAGCCGTCGAGGAAGTCGCGAATATCGGGCTCCGTGATCTCGTAGTCGAGATTACCGAGGTGGGCAAGGTAAGGCGGCTTGTCCGGGATACGCTGGGGAACCGGGTCGCGGTACGAGAAGCCTGGATGGAGAGTGTGAGCGGTTAGCAATTGCAAAACATACACACCAAAGCAGGTCCTCGTGTCTTGCATGCAACATACCACGATCATCAGTGCGCGGGCCGCTGCTGTTGTAGAAGCTGCTGCCGCCGCCGCCGCCGCGGCGCTCCATAGGAGGAAGAGCCTGAGTGCCTGCACGTTGTCGTTAGCACATATATGGGTTTCTTGTGTTGTTCGATATGGCTCGTGATGTATTGGTGCTTGTGTGTCGGTGTCGCGTCGGCGGATGCGCGGGCAGCACGAAGTTGCCAAAACTTATTTAAAAGATCGTGGAAGCCACTTACCGACAGTCTCTTCTACCTCATCGGCCCACGAACCACCGAAGGCTGAGAAAGAACGTTAGCATAAGGTCATCAACGTAAGATGGGAACGACAAGGGATCGGCTACACTGGCCGGTCAGCCGCAGATGATGGGACAACTTACTATCATTGGCCATGAACTCTCCATAGGAGAGCTTCTGCACTTCCTTCTTCTTAGGAGCTGGAGGGGATGTTAGCACATATAGTAAAAGAGACGTGTTTGTTGGATAGTTCAAATGTTGTCTGGATCGGGGATATGAGCGCCGGGGTAGCCGACACGACGGCGACATGTTTGATGATAAAAGCAGGCCGCGCAAGCAACATGCATGAAAGCGTGCGAGGCCGCGAAGGGGTCGTAGACGTACCCATGGTTGAAGAGAGTTAACGAACGCTGACTACGCGCAACGAGCACTTGGCAACGGCACGTAGACAACGGGGTGTGACGCGGGTGCGGGCGTCGGTCGGCGAGTATCGGAGAAATATCCCAGAGGATCGCTGCCGGGCGGGCGACGATGCTGAGGAAAAAGGGGGTCGGTCGGGGGGGTCGCTTAGGTCGCCAGACAAACAAGCACTCTGCGCGCAATCGAAGATGACGATTGGCACAGTTGATAAAGCGAGGTCTGGAGGTCAAATCGGCGAAAACGGCTGTCTCGGTGGTGGTGTGTACGTGGACGGTGATGTCGTTAGGAAATTTTAAGAGACGGCCAGGAAGAGGAAAAAAATTGGGATGTGAGGATTGGCTGTGGGCTGGGCTATTTTTTTGCGTGGGCGGCGCGAGTTGATAGTAGAACTAGTCCGAATCAGGATTAACCCCACCTTTTATTTTTTATTTTTTATTTTATTAAGTTCGCGCAGCTGTTTTTCCCAGGAACAGAGCGCACTTTCCTGATGAACCCGTTTCCGAAACGGCACTGTGCGATCGACGTCGGACACGGTGCTAACTTGAGCCCAAATTTTCGACATACTGAAAACGCAAGGGGACATCGGTGAGAAGGATAAATCAAGAGTATTCCGATGGTATTTAGTCAAAGTCTATGAGAACTTTTCTTCGGATATTTTAGTTTGACAATGCCAGGTGTCGTAGATAACAAAAGTTCGTTTTCTTGCCAGCAACTGGAAGGCCAGCCTTGCGTGTTCGAGCCCCGTCCCAGGCCAATTTGTTCCAGTTCCTGAGTGCATGCTTTTACTTGCTCGCACTGTGCTGTTAGCGTGTGAACATCCCATTCTCTTCATTGAGCTTCACAAAACCGGCATCACCACCACTTCTCATTGCAGGTGAGGCTGCGGCGACTACTACTGCAACGGGCAACAATGAAAGAAGTAGCCCGCACGGTGAGTGCTAAATGCGTCCCTCTAATCTCATCACAATACTTAGCCTCTTTACCTAATTTCCCTGCTCCAACAGACCACTGTGCATTTGGCTATCTCCTGTCAATGAACATTTTATTTCAGTGAACCTCAACAGGACCGAGAGGCCGCCAGAACTGGGTGCTCAACCCCTCTATACACATCTCATAAAGCCCACAGAAGCGACCACGGCCTGAACCAGGCCATGTCACAACCCGAGCCCACGCCGCCGGTACGGCGCCCACCAGCGGCAAAGGCGCAAATATCACCAGAGGTGGCTGAGATTCTCGTACCCAGTCTCCAAGTCGGACTAGGAGCCGGTACGCCATACCTTTTTCCTGTTGAAAATAATGATATCAACCTTTATTGAGAGGCAGTTTTGCTAATGAAACTGTCACTGCAGGCACGATCGGGTTGTTTGTGGGTGCAGCCTCCGGTATTGTGCGCTCGACCACGCCAGTGCTGTTCTCCCTGGTAACGGGGGCGCAGTGGTTTGCTCTTGGCAGCAGCTACTATGGTAAGGCGGCCATGTTCGATATTCCGATATGTTGTCACTGGCTTCTAACACGACCTTTTAGGATCAAGAAGTGCCATCATTTCCGCCTGGGGCAGCGAAAGCAAACTTACCTCGTCGGACAAGGTGAAGGCCAGCACCCTTGCTGGTGCATCTGCAGGCCTCGTGGGCGGCCTACTGCGTACGTTTTCTTGTCACTCTCCTTTACTCACACCTTCCTTTGACGATGCATGTATGCTTACAACACCAGGCGGCCCCCGGAATATCCTTCCCGCCGTCGCCATCTTCTCGATTTTCGGTGCCAGTGGACAGGCAGTCGTCAACGCCATGCCAACAAACGCAACGCCGGATAACAAGTCAAAAACAAGCTGGTTGGACTCCAAGTGGAGTCCCGTGACGCCGATGACCGATACCGAATACGCCACATTCATCCAGGACAAGATCTTAAAGCTCGACGTCGAGGTGTCGATGATCGACGATCAGCTGGCCGCGTTGAGGGCGAGAAAAGCGCATAGAGAAACAAAGGACCCACCACAAGAATGTTCATAGCGCAGGCAGCACACCATGTAGGATATGGTCAATGGCATAGACAACGGAAACACGAATTAAAGAAACATCTCAATGCCCATCTATGTTCCGTTTCGTATTTCCGAGTTCATGACAATCGCCCTACTCCCTCCCTCAAGGCGGCGTGACAGCAGTATACCCCTTTGCGCTCCAAAAGTTGATAACGTACACGTAACTAAATGCGATGAGGCGATTGTTTTACAGGCATTAAATGCACCGCTCTTTATCCCAAGAAATCTACAGTTCAACAGCCACAGCCTCTTAGACGCCCTTGCATTGGCTGTAAAGCATCAATAATGTCAAGTATCTTGCGTACAATGTCAACAGTCGGTAGCATGAAAAGATTCGCGTAGCTAGACATGGAGAGCCTTTACTTCATGTGAATATACGGCAAAACAGCCACACAAAATTAACTGCTGCTTCGTTGTCCATGCAAGTCGAGCATGAGAAGGTGGAAGTGGAAGAGCTTAAACTCACGCCAAGCAGCTCCATTAAGCTAATTAGGGAGCTGTTTCCGCGGCGGGCTGCAGGGCTTTGACGCTGATTGGCCGGATGCCAGCTGTTGGGGGTGTGTCATCGCGCGCGCGGGGCGCTCCAAATGCCAGTTATTAAAAACCCAACAAATTGGGTTCTTTGGCTGGAAAACAAACACTGACTAAGCCTCCAAAGCTACCCCGGAACGGCGGTCGCTGATGTTCGGTGGGCGCGCTTCAGTGGTAATTTGACAATCGCCTTATTGGGACTGCGAATATTTGGGGAAGGAGCAGCCGATCACCAAACAGCAACACCTCCCTCTTTTGTCACACAAGGTCTCTTGCTTCTCTGATCGGGACACACGATCAAGTTGCCAACACCACAAGACACCTTGGCATACCTTTTTCACCGACTTGTTGTCCCGATCTGCGCGCGACGACAGCAGTACATTCGCGTCTGCAGTGCCTCCCTCCGTGCTACGATTGACCACCGCATCACCCTCGACCCCAACCTCGACCTCGATAGAGTAGGGCCCGGGCTTGATACTACCCTTCTGCCTTACCATTAAAGTTCAGGCACAGCATCACGCGCTCTTGCAGACGCTCCCACTCTACTCTGTGCTGCCCCTATCCCCGTTGATCGACATGGCGTCCTGTGCGCCTGGCACAAACCGCACGTAGAGACTGCCGTGATTTGACCTGGGCAGACTCACAGGTGCGCTCCCTCTCAACTCGTCTTGTTTATCACCCTATTCGGACGGGAACTAACTCTCGGCCCTGTCTCCAGACATCGCATACGATCCCAGTAGCCGCCGCGCCGCTATGGCGCTTTTCAGCCCCACCTTCATTCTCGGCGTCGTCGTCCTCCTCTACGTCCTCTCCTTTGTCCTCTTCGCCATCATCCGCATTGTGACGGGGCTGTCTATCCAGCGCATCGGCTACTTTTCCCTCCGCCGCCTCGCGTACGTACCCCGCGATGGGCTCAAGATTGAAGTTCGCGGCCTCGGCCTCAACATCCACCGCCCGACGTTTGCCCAGCCCACCTGGTTGAGCATAGTCGTCAGCGAGCTCGTTGTAACCGCCGACACCAGCCAGCTCGAGGGCGGGCCACATGCCGACGAGAAGGGCGCCTGCAATGGCTCGACTAACAAGAAGCCCGGTGGCAGTCCCACGACGAGCGAGGATACCAGCAGCGAGCGGACCGGAACAGACGACGCCGAGGGGAAAACACCCACATCTGCAACATCCTCAGCCCCCAGCCAATGTTCTGACAGCAAACGCCGCAAGGCTGCCGGGGTGGAGGAGCGCAGCAAAACCTGGCGCCAGCTCATGAAACTCAAGGAGCGAATCAAGCGTCTGCACCGCAATGTCAACTGGCTGCGGATGGTGGACGTCGTGGCGACTAACTCGGCCGTCAACGTCGTCGGCGTCGGCAATGTCCAGTTTGGCAGCTTTACGATTGCTGTCGATACGCGCCGCAAGATGGTCGACCGTGACCGCCTCTTGTTCCAAGGCCACAACACGCCACAAGAGACGAGCCAGGCTGAGTGGATCATTACACTCCGCAGCGTGCTCTTCACCCCCGAAGGCCGAGAGTCCATGGAGATTGTAGATAATGCCACGCTTAACATTCACGGCTTCCTGTATGAAGCACTCGATGGTTTGCGTGACGCCGCAATCGCCCTGAAGCTTGGCCGCGTGCACCTCCCCTGCGACGACCTGCTCTACTGCGCCGAGCTCTACAGGCAGACCAAGAAGGCGGTATCGCCGCTTGCGCTTTCGCCTTCCCACAACGCAGAGCTCCCAAGCCCCATGTCGCCGATCCTCGAGGACGACCCCTTTTCATATACGGAGCCCGAGCAGTCCGATCAGGTACCGAGCGACGCCGCAAAGGCTACGGCAAACCAAGCCGGTAGCACAGAACCCATTGACGAAGATGGACTGATGCAAACTGTTGTCGACTCGAAGGAGTTTGTCAGCTCCATTCTCAGGGGTATTAAAGAAGTTCAGTTTGCCGTCAGTTTCCTTGGCATTGCCAAGAAGGTACAAACCGTCAAGGCGACTGGTGCCCCTGTCCTTCTCATGAATCTGTCCATGAAGGAAATTGGTATCGACTTGCACCGTCTCGATCCGAAGTCGCCCGCCCACCGGATGTACTTCTCCTCCAAGGATATTGCACATGAGGCTTTGGCCGCTGCCCTGTCAATATCTCTCGGCGTAGATGACGGCCATGGCAAGCCCCAGCGTCTGATGTATATCCCCATGGCTACAACCACGGTCAAAACAACTTTGCCGTCTAAATCGGTGGAGATGACCAGGGGCATCAGTGCCGAAGAGAGAAACGCCAACATCCTATTTGCCAACTCTGTTGTCACGTCACCCTCTGTCGATCTTGACCCTCGGCACCTTCCGCTCCTCCTCGCCATCCTAAGCCGCCCGAAGCCGCCACGTGCCCAAGCATCACCACCCAAAACACGCCGGCACATTCTCATCTCTCGTCTCCTCCCTAAGTCGAACATTAAATTCTCGATGCACGAACCTGTCGTCCGCATCGCTCTACCACCAGTCAGCTCTTCTGCACACCCAGACGACTTTGATCTAATTATCTCGTCAATCTCGTCCATCTCGCTCGACATCGAGTCCTTCCACTCTACGGTTGAAGAACTCCATTATTCCCTCGCATCAACTCTGCGACTACAGACGCACCACCTCTTCTACCAGACTTCAGCCGGCAGCCGGTTTGATCTCCTCCAGACCGAATCGTTCGACCTCAAGACTCAGTTAAATGCTTCCCCTGATGTACATGTCGTTGCCAGTGGAAACCTTCAGACCTTTTCGGTCAAGCTGGTTCGCCCAGAGATCATCGACGGTCTTCGTCAGATCGTCAGGCAGCTCCGCCCGACAGTTGTACCAGACAAGAAGCGGATGCACCGCTCAGAGCCGAGAGAGCATGTCAACTTTCTGCGCAGCATGCCAACGTGGCTCATGCACTTCCAGATGCAGGCCTCCGATTTCAGCATGGAGGCCGCGGGCGTCGACAAGCGTGTGTCTGACGAGTCCAGGGGCATAGCAGTCCAACTTGAGACGTGGACGGTGGAGTACCGTGCCCAGCGCCTCGACAGCCACCAACGTCGGCCAGCACGCCGGCGGACCGTGAGCCGGTCCGTTCTCCTTCCTGACACAGACTTCCTAACTCAAATCCCAACGACGCCGAGAAAGAAGCACTACCACAATGGCGACGGGCGTCGCATTGCCATCCATGGTAGGGGTCTGGAGGCATTCATCGTCGAGTCATCCGAAAAGTGGGAGATGGACCCGTTCGTCAATGTGCCAAGATTCGAGGTTGCGTTCTCCACCCTCAGTGACAACCAGGGTCCTGTCTTCCACGTCCACTCCCATGTCCGGACGCTTCTTTTACACTATTCTCTCCAGAGACACTACTCGGTCGGTATGGCCGTCATGGTCCTCAAGAAAGCATTTGCGCATCCCAGCTTGGATGTTGCCGCAAAAAGGCATGGTGTCGCCGAAATCGCTTCTCCTGAGATCAAGAAAGCAGAGGCACCAGGATCGGCTCTACACCTTGCTCCGCCGTCACCCATGACATCGATCGATCAGGCAGACCCTTCTAGCAGACCGCAGCGGGAGCTTCTTGCCGTGGATGTTAAGGTCACCCTCGTGCAAATCAAGGCCGATCTGCCATCCGATCCGCCAATCATGCTTCAGATTCACGGTCTGGAGGCCGGTCGCCATCGCTGGTCACCGCCCTTCCTCTACTGGAAGCTGATTCGGCTCCATGCTGAAGCGCCGCGGATGCCAAGGGTATGGGCGCGGCTTTTAAGCATTAAAAACGGCCGGTTGGAGTGCAAAGAGACCCGAAAGAAACTTCCTACTAGTGGTTACAAGGTTGTTCGGTCCTTTGACGTTAGCACGGACGTCATCCGAATCGGCATTCCACATGAACTCGTTTTGTACAAGATTGTGGACAATATTGTTAACACGTTCAAGTCCGTCCTTCAGCTGCACCATCGCTTCAAGACGGGCACTGACGAGTACATCCTCGGTAAAACACCAGAGGGACCCAAAAACATTCCCCGGGTGGCTATCCGCTGCCGTACTTTTGCGTTTGAGCTGGAGGACGGTGCATTTGAGTGGAAACTCGGTATGATCTACCGGGCCGGGCGTGTTGAGCAGATGCAACGCTTAGCGAGAGAAGAAGCTTTCCGCGTCAAGGTGAAAAGGATCCAGGAAGAAGAAGCTCGGCGAGAATCTAGCAAGTTCAGGGCACGATCTGCTGCGCCCCGCGGCCGTACCGCCAATGCCGCTTTTTCGGCTGCCGGTGCCAGAAGCCAGAGCGAAGATCGACAACAAACTGCACGGGGACCGGCAGGCGCCCACAACTTCGGACGGACTCCTCGGTACGATCCTGAGGGCAGTTCGCTGGGAATGACGGGCAACGCCCACGTCACCATCGCCGACGCCAGGCACAAGCTGAACCTACACAATTCGCGCGGCTGGAAACAGCGTATCGATCGGTCATACCTCATGGCGCACAACGGCATGAAGGAGATCCGCAGCCTGCTTTGGGGAGACCATACATCAGATGAGGAGGTCAGCGAGTACGAGAACATCCTCGGCGTGCCAAACCGGCCCGCCCTCATGACGACGGTTATCGACGACTTGCACTTTATCATCGACAAGCCCAGCTTCCCCATGAAAGAGTTGCCTGATTTCCTTCACAAAGTTGGAAAGGGCATGCCAAAGGATATGCTCTACACACTCCTCATCCCTGTAAACCTGCAGATCAACATGGGTGAGGCCAAGGTGACGCTGCGCGACTACCCTCTGCCGTTATTACATGTTCCCGGAATCGCATCGAACCAACCGTCGAAACTGCACGCACTCTCGCTTTCGACCGATTTCGTGATTGCCGAAGAGTTTCAAGGGCCAGAGTCAGTCCGTCACGTCAGGATTGACATTTTGCCTCCCAAGAACACGGAGCCTGGCGCATCAAAGGAAGGCAATTTCGCCATTGATGTACTGCGTACCACCAGCCAAGTCAAGACCTACTCCGATATGACGATCGACATCAACACCTCTCTGCCGACCAAGATCACATGGGGCCCGTCATACCAACCAGCCATCCAAGACATGATGATGGGATTCGAGTCCTTTACGAAGCCCCAGCTGGATCCCTCCGAGGGCGTCGGCTTCTGGGACAAGATCCGTCTGAGTTTTCATTCGCGCCTTCGCGTTGCCTGGAAACAAGATGGCAATGTCCACCTTGCCCTCAAGGGTACGCGAGATCCGTACCAGGTGACAGGAAACGGCGCTGGGTTTCTCATGTGCTGGCGTAACGACGTGCGATGGAACATCCATGTAGACGACGACCCGAAACAGTTTATGACTGTTGACAGCGGAGAGTACATCCTTGCCGTACCCGACTACAGCCATCACGCGCGCGAGGTGAACCGGCAGAGCACGGACAACGACAGCGTCAACAGTGATGACTCCCTCCGCTCCGGAGCGGCGTTCAAGAAGGTGGTCATGAAGCTATCCGGTAAGGTACAGTGGCTAGCTGGCCTGGTCTTCGAACGAGCCATTGACGATGGCAAGAGGAACTTCAATTTTGCACCGCACTATAGCATCTTCCTCAAAGCGCCGCAGCACGCTCGCTCCCATGGTGGCCTTCCCTACGACGCTTTCCGGGGATTTCGTAGTCAGCATATCCACATGTCCATTGCCGTTCGGGCACCTGTCGACCGAGAATGGGCTGTGTCCAACTCGGAACCCTCGCGCAGCTACAATACCGTTCACCTATCGCCTCGTTTCTTCACACATTTCTTCGCATGGTGGTCTCTATTCAGTGGGCCAATGTCGCTCCCTATCCGGCAAGGCAAGCTCTGGCCTGGTTGTGAAAAGACCAGCAAGAAGTTCGGACGGCATCTTGCCACGATCAAGTACAATCTTCTTCTTGCGCCTTTGTTCCTCAGCCACATTTACAAGCACAAGGACACGGGAGATTCTACAGAGAATGCCATCTCCGCGACTGGTATCAAAGTCCGCTTCGACAGCTTTATGCTCGACATGCACCAGAGAAGAGAGGAGTTCAACACCCGCGACAAGGGCCGCAAAACGCAGAGTCGCACGACCGGCATGAAGATTCACGCTTGCCAGCTCGACCTTGCCTCTGCAGATATCCGGGCTGTTTCGGCTAGCATCCGAGGAACCACGGCAGAGTCCATCCAAAACTCTTTGTCGCATTACGTTCACAATGACGAGGAAAGTGCCGATATCTCGCGCTTCACAATCCCCGATGAGGATTTCAGCTGGATCGACATGGATGACTTTGTGGAACTGGACTGGATCCTTCCAACGGAGCCAAACCCGGATACAAAAATCTTCCCGCTCGCCTTCGCACCAAGAATTACCTACTTCCGACAGACCGATATTGGCGGCGTCATTTCTGGCGATCCGGACCGTACCAGTCCGTTTGGCCACGAGCCCACGCATCTCTGCATCATGACGCCCGATGATGACCCTCGCACAGTACAGATGCACCTCGTCCGGGCCCGCCTGCGGCAACTAGAGGACCAGATCGACAACCACGTGCGGGACATTAACGAGGCCGTGAAACGGATCAACAACGAGAACAACGCTGCGATTACGAACGAGATTGAAACGCTTTCTCGGCAAGCCAATGTTCTCCAAGAAAAGAAGTCGTTCCTCGAGAACTCCCTCCGGCTCCTGGCAGAAGAGACCGCAGCCGCCTTCGCAGCAAGAGCTGCCGCGACGGCATCGGCGAAGGCTGCCACAGAAACTAGAGAAGCCAATCGGAGAGAGCGCGAGAAATCCGGAAATGCGAACCCCACGCCCTTCAACGCAGGTGGTCCTAGTGATACATCTGCCGCAGCGGATGCTGCCGCTTCGACTGAAGGTGACAAAAAGGGCACGGACTCGGGCGCGGAGTTCGCCAGCGAATTCACAAACCGTTTCGTCGTCCACAACATGAAGCTCAAGTGGAACAATATGCTCCGAAACATCATCCTCCGTTACATCCACCAAGTTAGCCAGCGGCGAGGCTTCGTCTACTACCTATCCCGGCCGGCGGTAAAATTTATTATTGACATTGTCGAAGAGCAGGTGAAGCTCAAGGCCGCTGGGGCAACTCCTGCCGCGGCCGATGCATCATTTGTCGCCACCGGAGCTACGGGCTCCGTACCAGGTGTGCCGCAATCAGCGGATGGAGCCAACAACGGCGACCGATCGTCCAGCAAAGATATCGAGGATAGGATCCGCAAAATCTTACAGGACGGCCGGAAGTTTGTCAGCACGGAGGAGGTCGGCGGTGAGGACGGCAAGAAAAAGGAAGGCACCGTGTATAGCACCCCTATGGAAGACCTTTCCGGTGGAATTGCTGCCGAGTTCACACCCCAGAACAACTACCACGTCCATCTTATTGCTCCGCAGATCCAGCTGCAGAGCGACAAGAACAAGAAACACGTCGTACTCGTGACGGCCAAGGGCATGGAGCTCAAGGTTGTTGAGGTGATGGACAAGGCCAGATTGTCTGACAACGTCAGCGGTCTGGTCCAGCGCCGTTTCCTTGTCGGCATGGACAGCACTCAGTTCTTTGTCACGCACCGGAAGTGGTTCTCGACACGTATCCTCTCCGCGTACTCGGGCACCAGCTACGGGTCACCCAGCGGGTCTAGTTGGCCGCCGTGGGTACCTATGGAGGCCATCTTTGACTTCCAGACCGATCCATTTGGGTTCAAGCGCGTGGTGCAAAAGACATCGGCCACGCTGCGTTACGACAAATACAATACGCTGCGACTGAAGTACAACGAGGGCGTCAACATGGGCGAAGGTGTTGGTGCAGCAACGTATGACAACCTCGAGAGCCGAATGGACAACTTATGGGTTGAGTTCCCCCAAGCGCGCGCGCTGTGCAACTCCTCCCAGTACTATGCCATCTACGTCATTGTGCTTGACCTTCTCATGTACAACGAGCCGCTTGAAAAGACTCGAAGCGAGCGCCTCGAGAAGATCATGCTCGCATCCGACTTCAGCGACTTGCGGGGCGCCCCCGAGATGGTCATCCGGCTCCAGGAACGCGTTCGCCAGCTGGAAGACATCAAGACCCACTTTCAGATACATTCCAAGACTCTCGACAAGCGAGGCTGGGAAGAACGACTGCTACTAGAGCGCGATCTGGCGGCGTGCGAGGACGAGCTCTTCTTTATCATGAAGGCTATCACCACATCCCAGGGCCGCACCGACGCGTCTCAAAGCAACGCGCTCTTGAAATGGAGCATCTCGGCCCGCGAAATTGTCTGGCACCTAATCCGCGATACCAACGAACCGCTGGTCGAGCTGCAGCTGAAGGATGTCGAGTACGACAGGACGGACAATGCAGATGGGTCGCACATCAACCTGATCCAGGTGGGCAAGATTCTCGGTCTCAACTTGCTGCCAGACGCCATCTATCCTGAAATGATCGCGCCGTACCTCGACGAGCGTGGACCGATGGAGATGGGCACCGAGCCGATGGTGCGCGTGTACTGGTATATGCTGGAGGCCATTGCTGGCATCACGGTTATGGACCACTTCGAAGTGACGCTGTTCCCCATGAAGATCCAGCTCGAGCACGAAGTCGGCAAGAAAATTTTCGAATACATCTTCCCAGGCACCGACGGAGACAAGCCGGGTGGTGGCAATGGTGGAACTACAGCAAACGACTCGTCGTTTACGAAGCAGTCCGATGACGATACTGAGGACGACGACTACACTTACAACGTCCATACTGGAAGTCGCAACCGGCTTGGCTCGGCCGTGTCAGAGCGTGACCGCGAAGTTTCTTCGGCGGCCTTTGATACACGGCCAGGCTCTCTCGAACTTCGCCTACGACCGACTCTGACGTCTAACCAGAACCAGCGGTCGAGCTCAGACAAGCAAAAGGCGCTGAGCGTCCATTCAACGGACGGCCACTCCTTCCGCTTCTTCCGACAGCCCACGGCAAGCTCAAGTAAGAGCCTGTTAAAGAAGCAGTCCCACGAATCTCTCCAGAGCAGCGGCCCGCTACGGATCGGCGTTGGACGCTCATCGACCGGGTTCTCATCGATCACGGGTGGTGGAGAGTCCTCCAAGAAAAGCAGTCGGTTCACGCTGCGTAGCAACAAATCGGACGACAAGCAAAATAACAACCCATCTGATGACCTGACAAAGATGATTACGCGTGCCAGCAACTACATGACGTTTGCGTATATTCGCCTGCCATCTGTCGTCCTTTGCCTGAGCTACAAAGGCAAGGGAGAACGCAACATTGAGGATGTCCACGACTTTGTCTTCCGACTGCCGACGATCGAATACCGCAACAAGACATGGTCGAATCTAGACCTAGCCCTTGCGCTCAAGAGCCGTGTCATCAAGGCGCTAATCTCGCACACGGGTGCCATCATCGGTAACAAGCTCAGCAAGCATCGCCCCAACACGGCCCAGCAGACCAAACTGCGTGAGCAAGTCACAAGCTCGGTCTTGCTGTCAACACCCGCGCTGCACGACTCACGAGACAATAGCGACGACTCGTCGTCCATCTTTGGCACCTCGCCCGTCGATTTCTCACGCTCGCCGCCGCGGTCTCTGCGCGGATCGCAAACATCCATCCCCATGCCACGCTCTACAAGTCGGAGTTCGAGTGTTGCCTCGTCTAACAGGTCATATCTTGGCAACACGGGTGGTAGTAGCAACAACGGCGGCCTCGCAGCAATCAACACCAACGCCGGTCCGATACCCAAATTTATGATGATGACACCACCGACCCCGCAGCACGAATTTTCTCCCGGCCAATCCTCCCTTCCTCCCAGCCGGGGCGGCAACAACAGTGACTATCTGCGGCCTGATAGCCGCAGTAGCAGCAAGATGTTCGGCGGCGGTGGCGATTCAAGCGACCGCAAGAAGTCTGCCTTTGGCGGTGTCCGCAACAAGCTGAGCGCTCTCGCGTCAAGGGTCAAGGACCGCGACAATAACAGCAGCAACAGCGGCAGTAGCGTCCACCAGTCAAGTCAAAATTTAGGCTACGCGCAAAGATCAGCCGTGCACAGCAGCCATGGCGGGAGTAGCAGTGGTGGTTTTGGCCTGGACGAAGGCGATCTTACACCCGTGCGCCGGCGCGAGACCAGAATGGCCGGTGCCGGAGTCAACGACGATGATGCTGACGACGCGGACACAGATGTGCCGAAGCAGCTGCACCATGGCCTACGGACGAAGACAACATGAGCGACGAACATCTCATGTCCTACGCCTCACGGCATACTCGAGCTCCAAACAAATCAGTCAACGAGGAGGGATGGGACAATATATGTCCAGAGTAATGTGTTGTGGGGGAGAGATAGAAGGTGAGTATGGTGAAGATCATACTATAGACGGAGAGGCTAGGGGACCGGGGTACGGGTTTTGCAATCATATGGGGCACATAACGGCATATCATGGGGAACGGGGATTTTTTTCCGTTTTGTTTTTCTGTTAGCCGTTTGTCCTTTTTTTTTCCTATGTATTTTTGTTTTCTGTCTTTTTGCCATCTATATTTTCCATCGCTTGTCTCTTCTTGCCCTGTTTTTCTCCCGGGACTGGTGCAATTCCTGTATATATGCATCGGCTCCGTGAGAGAGGCAAAATAAGGAGTACAGAGGTGGAGGCAGGTTTTTTGTCTCTTTTTGTTTTGTATTCTGCTCGGGCCTATTTTTAAGCTTACACTTCCATACATACATGTACATGTTTTTCTTGACCACTTGTCCCTTTAGAGTAAATACAACCGAAGTCTCTACGCACAACGTTTTTTTTTCTTTCTGTTAAAACAATGCCGTGTGCGTTCAGCTCGTGCTTTTTGTTCAGGAGGCCTCGTCGGCCGGCTCCGGTCTATTCAGGAACCAAAGACAAGAAAAAGACTCATCTGCCCATAATGAGCTTTGGCCTCATTCATATGTTGAACAGCTCTTATATTGTCTCAAAGAAATGTGAGAAGAAACATAGAGCAGAATAGAGGCTCTCTATTTTTGGTAGAAAAAAATTAATAGAGAAGGTAAATAATAAATAATAAATAATATACTTTAATTATAATAATACATACAAATATCGCACCAAAACAATTATCACAGCCGAGGCACTTTCTGTCTACACCGCCCCCCATCCCTTCATTTTTCATCTCCTCCTTTTTTCTTCGCACGATCCCAATCTAACGCCGGATACCATCGGTTCTGCCTTCGATAAATGAGCTGGAAAGTTTTCCGATGTGGATACGCCGAAAGAGCCGTCGAAATAGAAAACAAGTGCGTGCCCCTGCTACCGCGGCCCGGTAAAACATATTCTCTGTGACTTTCTGAAGGAGCCTTGCAATACCATGGCGCGTCGGGATTTGTGTTTCACAACAACGGCGAATAAGCACATGGAAAATAATCAAGTAATGAGATATGGTTAAGAGTTGAAAGATGTGTCATAATAAGAATAAAAAATCAAGGTAGGTATCACATGCTCATGTAAAAAATGATGTCGGGAAAATGCTATCGGGAAAATGCTGTCAGGAAAATGCCATCGCTCCCCATCCGAATGCTGTCCAAAATCCTATGCTTCATCCATGACAAGAGAAAAACAGTAAACGGAGACAAAAGAAAAGAAGAAGAAAAACACAAATGTAGGCGCTGGTCATGACCCGGCCAGAAATAACCTGAACCTCAAATTTAGAACGCCGAATGCTGATGCAAATATGAGGATGACAAAGGGAAAAGAGATAAAAAAGAAGAAAAAAGAAGGTGGCGACGATGTGGCCGTGAGGCGCTATTATCGAAAAATGTATTAGGTTCGTGGGGTGGAGATGAGAGAGTAAGTAATTGGATTTCAATCGCTGTCGCTGGAAACGACGATGCTGACCCAGCGAGCGGGGACACCGTCGGTGCCGACAACGTACGGTTTGGCGCCCATTTTGCGGGGCGGCAGCGCCAGACGCGCACGGCCTGGTTTGCGGTCATCCAATTTGCCGACGCGGCGCATGGCCATTTCCATGACGGCGATGCGGATAAAGTCCGAGTTCTCACGGAGTTCCCGCTGCCGGGGTCCTGGAGGGGGGCGGTCGGATTCTTGCAGGTTGCTCGACGAGGCAGATCGGCCGGACGGGTGCAGCGGGAAACCCGAGGGGGTGGGGCCGCTGTTGCTGCCAGAAGACGAAGATCTCGAGCCCTTTGTGCGGTGCACCCGGTACGTCTGCATCTGAATAGACGCGGTGAAGGGCGAGCGAGGTGGCGAAGACCCTGGTGATGTAGCGCCGCCGGATGTCGAAGAGGAAGGGCCCGATGATGACGACGTAAGTGTTGAGGGTGAGAGGGAGGCGGATGCCAGCGCTGGCGACAGCATCTGGGCAGCCGAGAGTCGCGGGTCAATGTGCGGCCCTGTGGCGGGGTTCAAGTATCGACGTAGCGCGGCACTCGGCTCTTCTTCGAGTGGCGGGGGGCGGCGTTCGTCGGTGTATGGGATGCGGGGGTCGATGGTGAGAATGGAGCGCGTAAGAAAGTCCTCTGGCGGAATGGATGTTAGGTTGAGGTTGGAGAAAGAGCGGGCGGCGTTGCGCAGGGCGCGGAGGGATGCCGTGAGGTTGGACTTGAAGGCCGACCGCAGCGGCTGTAACGGGAAGCGAGCCTCAGTCGTCTTGGCGAGGGGATCCGGAGGCGACTGGAAGACGCGAAAATCGAGGCTGTCAACATCGACTTCGCTGTCACTTCCGCCGTCAAGACTGGCTGCCGAAAGGGGGTCGCTTTCGTGATCGCCCGGGGGCGACGATACGGGGGTGAGCGACCGGCGTGTTGGGCGTGCTTTGCGAACACTGCCATGGCCACGATTAGGGGTGCGCGGCGAGTCGTAGGAAGATATGGTGCCGGTTGCGAAGGAATCGGCCAGCGAGGGCATGGACTCGAGCGACACGGTGCGCGTGGAGAGGTTCGGGTCGAGAGTGCTGTCACTGATAGAGACCTCGTCATCGTCTTCGAGATCCTCGGGGGCCGTCAAAAGAACATCGAGTGGGCTTTTGCTGAGCGAAAGGCTAAACTCTTGCTCGGCCTCCTGGACTTGGTCGATGAAGGAATTGACAGTCATGCGCTTCTCGCTGAGCCTTTCGCCGTTAGCGTTCCGGGTGTGCCGCAGGCTGCGCGACGATCGTGACCGAGGAATGTTGGTGACGGCTAAAAGTGCGGCTACGGAGGGCGATATGGAATCGGGACTGTGGACGTCGCGTGACCGGCGCCGGGGTCCGGTACCCCATGCTTGTGCCTGGCCTTGGCGGAAGCCGCGCCAGGCATCTTGGTTTTGAGGTTGGTGGTGACGGTGTTTGGCCGTGTGCGTGTGAGCGTGAGCATGAGCGGTCTCGTGCCTGGCTGCCTTTACCGGGATTTGCACTGGGCTCGTGGGCGTTGTCGGGCGCTCGTCGGGGACAAATGCAGCGCTGGCTTGTGAAGTGCCAAGTGACTTTGTGGGTGTGAACGGAATGAGTGGCGCATCGCCTTTCACGAGTCTGCGAGCATCGGCAACAACGCCGCCTCGGGGCGCGGCGACAGTCGCACTCATATCCATGGCCGACGAAGAAGAGCCAGTTGAATGGGCAGTCGAAGGAGCGGCGGCTACGCGGGACGGTGGTACGGCGTTGTTGGACGGAATCGGGTCCCACGTTGTGGTGTCATTCCTTCGTCTGCTGAGAACGGCGAACGGTGCGGATGTGGAGGAGGCTGAAGATGTCAGTGGTGATCGCGACGGCGAGTGCTGGGGCGAGTGTCGCGGCGATTGTGACGGAGATTGTGGTGGTGAAGTTGAAGGTGAAGGGCGAGAGAAATGGTTCTGGCGGGAGACCAGAAAGGAGCGCGGGGACATCATCGCCACGAAACCTTTTTGCAGTCCTTTTCCCCCACGCGAGAGCAAGACAAGTATATATGCGGAGACGGAGGGTTGGGGAGAGAAAAAAAGAAGAAAAAAGGAAGGGAAAAAGAAGGCCGCCAAGTCGCAGCAGCCGTCGATATGGTTGGTGTTGCTCCGTAAATTAAGGGTGCCGCCAACCCGATCAGCGGTAATACACCCTATCCACTATCCACCAGATTGCTGTGCCGGCTGCACGGCGGGACATGGCAAGCCAGCCGTGGAGTAAAAAGTGTGCTGGGGGTGGTCGCCGCGAGGTTTTGGAGTGTTGCGTTGAGCTAGTGGTGCCGGGGCTGCCAAGGAGCACTGGACAAGGGATCCAACGCTGGTTTCCGTACAGTGTGGGCACTGACGTAGTTGGGCGGCGTTTTGGTGGGAGTTTTGGTGGGAAAGGCTGCCGTGCTGCAGGGCACCCGAAATTTTGTACGTAAATGTACGTAACAATAACGTTAGCCGGGCGGGCCTGGAAGTGGAGGGCCGAGGAGCGCTGGGTTGCTTGGGTCGCCTGTGGTGGCACTGCTGAAAAAGAACAAGTTGACAATGGCGGCGCTGCGATTTGCTGCCAGAGTTGCCGGCTTGTCCGGGGGCTTTTCTCCCTTTCTTTGTGCGAGTAGCGCGCTTGGTGCCTGCTTTTCAGCGATGGATACAACGTAACGGATCTGAAGGCTTTTGTCCGTCGTCCTCGTCCTCGGTTGCTCGTATGCCGTGCGAAGACAGTGCGCGCTCGGTGTCGGAGGTAGTTGCTGTTGATAGCCAACGTTGGCTCGGTCGATGTGTTCAGATAGCGTCCGCTTTGTGTCGTGTGCGCAGTATTATTGTGTGGGTATATCGTGGGAGGGAGTTGAAGCAGTTTGAGTTGCAAACGAGAGAGATGTACCAGAGAGAACTTGATGCAAGGAGTGCCAAATGGGCTTTCTTTATTACCTCTGTCTTTCGCACTCCCTTCAAGTCTGCTGCTTACCCACGGCTTTGTTCTGATAGTCAGTCCAAACAACACGCCGAATGTGGTGCGGGTTGCCTGCAAAGGCGTTTCTGTCGTTAGTGCTGTTGGCTGACGGTCGAACGGGCGCAGCGGACGGCTGGCGGGTTTGCTATCTCTGGTGAGGTCCCTCGAATTAGCAACGGTGCTCGCGTGTGCCTTTCAAACCCCATTTGTACCCGCTCTTTGGTCTCTTATCGCCCATCGGCAAAGCCCGACCACAAGGAGGGAGGGAGTGGCTTGGCTAGGGCTGTCCTGTCCACGAAAGGAGCAATAGCGCAGTGTGTAGTCCGTAGCGTGTCCAAAGGGATGGGGGTCACTGGATGCGGTTCGCGCGTGCTCCAGAGTGGACAGTGTGGCACGACACAAGTGCGATGCTCATACGCCGAGTTGCCCCGTGTTTGCGCGCGGTCGAGTCGTGTGTTATATTGTATTGTAGTCGGCGGTTGGCGATCTGTCTTTTTGTCAAGTTAGTTGGTTGGTTGCGCTGTCGGCGTTACGCAGACAATTTGGAAGCGATAAGCAAGACCAGCCGTTTGCACCTGCCGTTCTGAATTGTAATTTGGGCCATCATCCGCTTCCCCCGTCGTTCTTTCCTTCCATCTCACTACGGGCGCGATGCACTCTTGCCCGAATAGGAAGCAGCCAACCCACACGCTCCTTCCTCATGGAGGCATTCTACGGAGCAAGTCACAACGCATTACGGAGAAGGCGGGGAGCACTGGCCAGGCCCCTTTTTCAACTGTAATTAAGAACTCCCACATTCTGCAGAAGACAACACGAAACCACAAATACGAAACCACCAAAATGGTCAAAGCACACCAAATGGCCATTTCACCGCCATCTCGAGTTGCAATTCCTTCATCTCAGAAGCTGATCTGACTCACTGAAGGGCTCGGTCCGGAAAAGCTTGTGTCTGCAATTAAAAGGCGCTTTCCGTCACGATCCTCGGCGCAAGGACTGGGCCGCCACAAAAATGCGCGCCGAAAAGAAAGAAAAACCAGAAGGCGACAAACACAAACAGACAAACTTTGGGTCCTTTTCAAAGGATTCATTTCGGCTTCGTTTTCGTCCCCCATTCCCACCAACAAGCCCAGCTGTCGCGATCTTCCATTCGTTCCAGAAGGCCCACGTCATCCCACATCTGCGCTCTTCATACGTGGAACGCAGGGACCCTGAAAAAAGAGGATCAAAAAATGAACGAAAAAGGAATAGAAGAAGAAAAAAAAGAGGGCCGTTGAGAGAAAAACACAAACACGGAATAAAACGATGAAAAAGAAAAAGAAAAAAGGCACCACAAGGGAACGGGCCAGGATCCTGGCGGCTGCCAGACCCGCGGTTTCGGCGAGCCAAGAGAAGAGACAGGGCAAAAAAGGCAAGAAGGCTAACATACGGTTGCGGTTTGCTTGACACAGCGCGGCTACCGCTAGCGGTCTCGTTGGTTTCTATGGAGAGCAAAAAGTGTTTTTACACTGGTGCTGGCCGCTACTCCCGGAGATGCACGAAACGCACGATACTGATCTCCCGTCTGGCTTGCTGGTCTTCTGGCCTGGGCCGCTGTCGGCAGGCAACCTAGAAGAGGGAGTAAAACAAATGGCACGAAAATCGGAAACTCAAGTAACCTACCTGACTGACAGAAGCGTGCCGCTCCCCTTTCCTGGTCTCGGTTACCAACGTAACAGTAGGGTGCATTCTCTTTCTGCAGGTCGCCAAATGCAGACGTTGTGTCGTCCAATGCGGGTGACTCTTCTGCGAGGGGAAAGCATGCCGTTCTCATGGGAGCGAGCACACAAAACTGGATGATTCCTCTCGAATGCGAACCGAACCCTGTTTTTTTTTGGCAGCCAACTGAATCACTCGCAACATGTCAGCCAGGGGCGGGATCGTGCGGTGGCGCACGAAGGCCACGGGCAAGATACTTTGATATGCGCGTGGTGTGGCGATCACTCAGGAGCACTCGAGCTGACACTGTGAGACTGCGCCTAACTGGCTTTGACAAAGAGCGAGACCAGCGGGGGAAGGGCCAACATCGCGCGTTAGTGTCTCTGCATCTCAACTAAAACGACCTCGTGACACTCTGATGCAGACTCGAAAAGAACACTGGGCTCGAAAAGAACGACAGGAATGCAAGGAGCAAGAGAGGGAGGGCCAAAAGAAAAGATGAGTCAAAAAAATAAAAAATAAAGACATGAATATAAAAGCTCAGTTGTGGCTTGCATCGACAGTTGCTGCCCAATAGCCGAGAAGATGAAAAATAGAGGTCGGGCATGCTGATTTGCTCGCTTGCTCGCTGTGCGCTTCGTTTGCTCCTTTTAGGTCCCGAAGTCGCAGCTCGGCACGTTCCTCAAATACGTATCAATTTGATCCTTTGTGCTTTTTTTAATGTGGGTATCCATTCGGTTTGTATCTAGAACTACACAATGATGAACAGGTCAGACGACAAAGAGCAACGACAAAAAGACCTTGCGGCAGGCTTGCCTCCTATACTCATACCAGCTGACTGGATTGAATCCCTGTCAGCTGCGAGTATCACTTATTTTGAATCATACAACAAAACCAGCAAAACAACTACCAAAATTGGAACAGAAGTAGGAGACGCAAAAAAAAAAAAAAGAGGAGGAACATGGAAAGAAAAACATGGCGCCCGAATCAGTGTGCCATTTTAATGGTATTATAGTTTGAATGCCGGGCAGATGCCACTGCCGTTTGCCCCAGACACCGTTTCAGGACCTAAAGTGCCAAATATTGTGGTGCGCCAAATAATCCGCTGTCGTAATGGGCCGCGATGGAAACGGCCGAAACGCAATGCAAAGAAAGGAAATGAAAAAGTAAAACAAAGTGGAAGAGAAGGGGAGAGAGACGGAGCACGGAGAGAGAGAAGGAGCACCTAGAATGGCTGTCCTTCTTTGCGGCCACGGCCGTCAAAGTCACCCGGCCACTGTGGTGGCACACCCTTAGGCGTCACCACGCCGAAGCGCCGCTCACCGTACCGCGACAGACGCTCCTCGTTGAAGTCACGCTCGGCGGCGTACTCCACATCCGGGTCGGCGCCTTCGTTATAGTATCTGTCAGCAAACCGGCGGCGGCCAGAACCAGGTGCCGAAGATGACCGAGGCGGCTGGGCTGGTCGCTGGAGACTGTCGGCCGGGTCCGTGTTTAGGAAACTGGTGTACGTCCCCGACACGGCCGTCAGCTCGCGCGCGAGGCCATCAATCTCGCGCTGAATGTCGCTGACGCGCATGATGCCGTTGCTCGTCATGGCCTCCTCTTCGCTGCTCCGCGGGCTCTGGCTGCGCAGGTGCTGGCGCTCCGTCGTCCCAATGCGCAGGAGCTTGCCGTTGGCGTCGCGGCCACGCCGGCTGCCTGACTTCTTGATCGTAACCGTCTTTGCGGCCATGGTCGTTGCCGTCATGGTGGACGCCCGCGATTGGTGGGCGGCCATTACCGCGGTATTGCGGGTCATCTCGGTTGTGTAGTTGTTGACTGTCGTATCCGGGGTTCGGCCGAACCGGGGCAGCCAGCCTCCACGGTCGCGTGCCCTGAGGAACGGACGCAGGGCCGGTATCGAGGCCGTAATAAGAGCCAGGTTCGTCTCAATATCGGACGTCATAAAACTAATGTTGAATGTCGGGTCCGCCGACATGACTAGGCCGAATAGCCCCTGGATGAAGATGACCATGCGGGCGATGGATGTAATGGTGACTCTGCATTTTTTGTTAGTGGATTCCATACTTATGGAGCAGGGGAGGAGAATGGCTTACAATATTCCCAGGAGGAAAATAAAAATGAGGCCGATCTTGGTGCGCCGGCGGATCTTGAGGTCGGCCAGAATGTACAGCGGCAGGCCGAGCACGATGATGTCCGTCAGGATGTTAAAGGCCGACGTCGACACAAACAGCAGTCGCTGATCAACGCAGTGACCACCCTTGATGGTGTGATCCCAGTTGAATGCAATGGGCGTGCACTGGAACACGAGGGCAACAAAGACGCCGACCATCTGCATCAGGTTTATGGTGTTCAGCACAATGATACAGCGACGGATGCCATTCTTTTGGCCGAAAAGGCGCAACAAAAAGACGAGCACCGATGACTTGGCGAGTGAGAGGATGGGGTTGTAGAGGAATTCGACGGCAAAATTCCAGATGAGGCCCTGGGTCGGATCGTGTGGCGGGATTTGGCTGACGTGGATGCCGACAAAGTTTGTTTTTATGACTGCAGTTCAAGTTAAGAGTGAGTCGCAGTAATCGTAGGTAGTAAATCACATCAAAAACTTACAAAGATAACTAATGGCCGTCTGTATCAGGGAAAAGAACATCGCAATCGAGATCAGCCAGTCGTCTGGTTGCGTCAGTATTATGTTGGCTCTTTCTTGGAATAGACAAGGACATACCTAGACCAAACTGCCGTGAAGAAATCCGCCCGGCCACTCGTGCGGCCACAACTAGCAGGGCCATGGCGGGAAAGACAAAGTTGATGGCGATGGCAAAGTTCTGGAGGCCGGTCGTGGGCCCCGTTGGGAGATCCAGCCCGGACACCATGCCTGTTGTGTTGCTCATTTTCCGTCGTCTGGTGTGTGTTCCTATGTTGTTCCTTACTCCGCGATCAAAGAACCGCCGCCAACTGAGGACGTCGGACCTAAGAGCATCGAGTCGAAGAAGTGAGTCGTTGGCAATTTGGAGAGAATGGAAACATAAAATAGTCGTTATTCGTATATAGAAGAGGGAAGAAGGAGAAAAGAGAAAGAAAAAAAGGGAGAGAAAAGACATCGAAGGAAGTAAAGGAACGAGGGAGGGGTGTAGGGGATACATAAAGCATTTCACCTATAGAACGGAAAGGATCTCGAAGGATGCAAGATGGACAAAACAAGAAAAATTAGTATCAACGGGACGGGAGACAGCAAGATGGGGTGATTGAGAAGAAGGCGAATTCATAGAAGAACATAAGAAAAAGAAAACAACCGGATGGCTCTGCAGGGGTCGCTCGGCTCAACACGATGATCAGAAGAAGCATCAATGCGTGCCATCCATACCGCGCATCTCCCATCTTTTTTTTATAATCAAGAGGCCGCCACTGTTCCGCCTGTCTGTTTGCTCACGGGAAAGAGGACGTGCGTTCCATGCCTGCCATGGAAGCTGGACAGGGCCGTGCAGACCAGTTTCGGGAGCTCTTTTGGGGTAGAAATAGAAAAGTCACTTCTCTCCACACCCTCTCGGCTAGGCCGATATCCACATCTCTACCCTCAAAATGCCGATGCCCTCTACTGCCGGTTCACGACTTGCAGCCTACCCGCTCGCCGGATAAATTGACCGTCTCGTGTGTCATGCTGAGAGCGCCCAGCCGGAACTCGGGCACAGTAAGGCGAGGCCTCTGTTGTTGCCTTCGATGAAAGTTCTCACGCTTCTCTCTCATACGGGATTTATTTATGACTTTTTAAAATGCACTAGCCGAGGTTCTAAGATCAATAAAGAGTCTATTTTTTCGGAGAATTTATGAAGTGAATTTGGAATGTACAGATATAAGGACAGAGACCCAGAGACAGAAAAGAATATTCTGTTACAGCTTCCGCCTGCTTTTATTTTCAAACATGTCTATACCATTTAGTGGAGGAAGATCTGCTCGAATCGCTTGGAATATCAGGTGTATCTTCTCAAAAGACAGAAATGCCAGTTTCTTCTCACAATTATGAAGACATCTCGAAACCTTGCCACCTCATCTTCGAACTTGCCACCCTCCAAGACGGACTGAACAGCTTAAGACTCAAAAACTTTACTATCCACGACAAAGAAAAGTTTGAAAAGTTCATTTTTCAGAGAAGTGGCGATGGTTAAATCTAGTGGTTGAACTTCATGGCTTCACAAGAATTGCCAGAGATGCCCTCACCGCTAGCATCCAAGCAAAATGACCTCTAAAACAACAGATCCCCCAGACCATGATACTCTCATGGATAGCCGTACCAAAAAGAGCGAAGGCGAAAATGACGCTAAAGGTGACAGATGATGAACTGGCTTTCGCATGTTCTCTCTGCCCATTCTTCCTTTAGCCACGGAGCGAGACCATGCGTGTAGATCACGCAAGGGGGTGTGGAGGTGGAGTATACACACCTTTGTGATGAGCAGGAGACAAACTTGCCTGGCGCACCGAATCTCGCTTTTACTTCTTATTACCTGAGTCTCCCCACTGGCTTTATCTTGGCATAACCTCACGAACGAACGCATCCGCTCTTTTGCTCTTCTGGTGTGCAGATGATGCTTTGCAAGCTAGGCATAATCAGATGATACAACGATGGCCCCCGACAACGAGCGCCATTTTAATTCTGTATAGGCAGATGCATTCTTCTTGAGAGCTCAGGTTTACATGTAGCTATCAATAAAGCTAGAGATAAATGCCACTCTGTGAAGATACTATAATAAAAATCGACCCTCTTGAAAGGATATTGGCTTGAGAGCCTTACGGATAGTGACCACGTTGTTTATGGTGAAATAATTCATATGCAAAGTGCTATTTATTACCATTTATTCTAAACGCACTCTGAGATTAAAGAACGAAATATGAACGTACTTTGCTCAACAAAAAGAAAGATGAGGGGGATTTGCACAACCTGAGACGACAAAAGGTCGGGCTGGAACAAGGGGTGCCTTGTCCGCATGGCCCCACTTGTCGACAAAGTATGACACTTGATTGGCCCGCCCTGCCGCTTTTCCCTCCACCATTCAACCGTCACCTCCTCCCAGCTGCGCACCCATAGCTTCCATGCTATTGTTACAGCAAAACTGCTTTGGCTGCCCTCTCCCAATCGTCTGTGCTCACTTTCTTTTTGAGCTTGTCTTCCATTTTCCACTCTACGCCGCACAAACCCGTGTGTCCGGGTTCGCCTCTGCGCAAAGGACTGTGCATTTGGACATGGGGCCAGTGTCTATTTTGGCGGATGGCAATGAGGCTGTTGGCACGGGAATGCTTCGGCAGCGCAGGGCTCCCAAGCCACATGGCATGGCCAGGATTGTCATACCTTGCCTCTTCTTTCTCGCAATGTTCTCTAAGTAACTTCATCTGCGCCCGGCTACGTCCGTGCGAACTATTCTTGGTCTTTAGTCTTCTCGTAGGTATTCGAAAGACGTGGCGTCATGAGAAGATTCACTTCTGCTTTACAAAATCTTCGTTAATCCTTCTCTCACTTGTTCCCATCTCCACATCCTACCGTCCTCTCCAGTTGCCCCATATGTGCTCCATGGCAATCCTTTCTCACCCCAGAAGACAATCTCTGTCACCACTTTTTAGCAGCAGGCCCGCTCTCATAAGACACTTCTGTGTCTTTTCTTGCATCCTAAGCGGACGCTAGTCCCACGCTGCCAATCTGCTTGGTACGGCTGTATTCTGTTTCCCCATCAGAAACATATCGCCTCCTCGAACGCCGAAGCCGGAAAGCATCGGATTTTTCTTACAAAAGACCCTGTATCGTGTTTTGAGACGGTACAAGAGGAGGTGAAAAGAATGCATTTTCTTGATTTTTGGTGCCTTGTTTCGTGTGCATCGGTAAGTTGGCGAGACAAACTTGTTGGTGAACATGATGCCCGGGATATGGGATGGAATGGTTGGAAGAACATCTACTTTTTGCACGAAGACAAAATAAGTGACAGAATAGTGCAATGGAATAATAATATGCAAATCTAAAAGCTAAAGAACAAACAAACTATGCCAAACCCCTGATAGGAGACTATTTTATTTACAAAGAAAATAGAATGAATATAGAAAACAAAAAAATCAAATGCAAGTATGCCAATTATTTTTCTTTTTGTCCGCCCAGTGAAAAGGCAAAACCGCAAAACAAAATACTTTTTTTATGCAAACGCGCCGAGTCTTTGTTGTGTGGCCTTACTCGTTCTCCTCGGCATCGACCTTCTTCTTCTCGGCCTCAGCCGCCCACTCCTTAGCCCGAGCAGATACCTTCTCGCGGCTCTTGGTGTCGCCGTGCTGCTCCTCCCACTTGGCCCACCGCTGGAACCACGTCTTGGCCCGCCGGGGTTTGATACCCGACACCTTGGTGCCGCGCTCAAACACGTCGCGCACGACCGACGCGTCGGTCTTGCTGGCCGTGGCGCTCTTGCCGCCCTTCTCGGCCTTCTTGGCCTTCTCCGCCGCGTACACGGACGTCTCCAGGTCCAGTAGCTGGTCCCACAGGTCGAACTTCTTGGGTGTCTTGGCCAGCAGGCTCTCGAACACGGTACGGCCGCGCTCCTGGCTGCCCACGGGCGACCGGAACTCGAGAGCCGCCACACGCGCCATCAGGTTGACGTGCGCGTGCTTGTCGAGCATCTGCATGGCGCGCGGTAGAAGCGCACGTGCTCGCTCAGCGTCCTGGAGGCTGTGATGCAGGAAGTGTGCGTAGTTGATCCAAATCTGCGGTGCCTGGGCACCGAACTTCTTGGTCATGGTCTGGAAGACCTCATCTGCTTTCTGTAGGGGGTTAGTATAAGAGCCATTGCTTCAGGGATAAGAAAGTAAAAACATACCTCGTGCTTGCCGGACTGGATGTAGATGCTGGCAGTCCGCTCAAACACCTCACGCTGGTCGTTGTACTGGCATGCGCGCTTGAACACCTCATCGGCCGTCTCGTCCGTGCCATACACGACCTCCAAATTGAGGTACGCGATCCACACGTTGAGACGCTCCGTCTCCTCGCGCACGTTGATGGTCTTGATCGCGCGCTCAGCCGTCTCGCGGGCCTTGGCCAGCTCGCTGACCTGCAGCTGGAACGCCATGTACGCGATCCAGAGTGCCGACGAGTCCGGCTGGCCCAGCAGCAGACGCTCAAAGTCGCTCGCCGTCTGCGGGCCGCTAATGTCCAGCTCGGCCGTCCGGTCAATATCTATCAGTGCCGCCGCTGCCGCCTTCTTGCGCTTGGCGCTGGCCTTGGCCTTCTTGGCGGCCGTAGCGTCCGCGTCGTCACCCTCGTCGTCAGAGGAGGCCATATCCTTGTCCAGGTCGGCGCCCGACCAGTCAAAGCCACCGGCAGAGAGGCCACCCGTTGCGCCATGCGCAACGCCGCCCTCCTCGTCGTCCTCGTTGTCATCGTCCTCATCGTCGGATGAACCGTTCAGAATGTCGAGCTCATTGTCGGTGCCAGTAATCTGAAGGGCTTCCCGCACGTCCAACATGTCATCGTCCGAGTCGTCGTCGTTATCGCCATCATCCGAGTCGTCCAGGCGCGCGCCGTCGTCCTCCTCGTCGACGCTCATCGCGTCCTCGTCGTCGTCCTCGTTGTCAAAATACGCCGGCTTCAGGCCGAGGTTGATGCGGCCGTTCTCATGGTTGATGCTGAGGATCTTGGCCTTAATCATATCTCCCTCCTTGTACAGCTTCCGCGCATCCCGCACCGCCTTGTCGGCCATCTCGCTGCGGTGGCACAGGCCGCTAACGTTGGTCGTGTTGTCCAGGACAATGAATGCGCCAAAGTCCTCCACCTTACGCACGCGGCCGTTGACAATCTGGTCCTTGTGGAAGTCGGCCAGCGTCGACAGCGGCACGTAGTTGTCGTCCACCACCGACGCCTTGAGCGTCAGTTGCACCTGCTTCTGCTCTGTGTTGACCGCGACCACGCGGCCGCGCACCAGCTGGTCGACCTGGAAGTGTGCCTTCCAGTCCTTGAGGTACTTGTCCGACAGGTCCGTGATGCGCACCATGGCGACGACGTCGCCGCCCAGGTTGACAAACAGGCCCTTGTCCGAGACGCTACGCACAAAACCGCGGATGATCGTGCCGGCCACAACGTCGGCCACGCTCGTAATCTCACGATCCTCGACCTTGAGCGACGAGTTGAGCACACGCGATTGCCGCGTCGAGAGGCGCACCTTCTTGTTGCTGCCGTCCACCGACACCACTGAGACGCGCACAATGTCGTTCTTGAAGTGTGGCGTCGTCACCGCCTGGTCGTAGTCATCGGCCAGGTCGATCAGGTGGATCGGGCCCGACACCGTCTTGCTGATCTGCACCACCACCTGCCGGTCGTCGACCTTGGTGACCTTGGCCGGGAGCACCATGTTCTTGCCAATCGACGACCAATCGATCTCGTCCTTGGCGTCCGCTGAGCGCGCCGACAGGTCGAGGCGGCCCTGCTCAGCGTCCACACGCAGCACACGCACCTGCAGCGCCGTGCCGATGGGGAAGTTCTCCGCCAGATCCTTGACGAGAGACAGGTCGTTGGACGCCTCCATACCGTACAACCGGCCGCGCACGTTGGGCGACAGGCTCACCCACAAGCAGTTGGACTTGCGGTTGTTGACGAAACCGATCCACGACGACTCGGCCTCGACCTTGTCCATGGACAGGGCAGCCGGGGCCGTCGCAGCGTTGACGTTGCTCGGCTTTGCTGACAGCTCGAACACGGTGCGGCTGCTGCGCTGCGTAATGGGCAGGTACGTGCGCTTGCGCGCATCGTGCACGCCCAGAACGCGCACGTCAATAACCTGGTTCTCCTTGAAGTTGCGTAGCGGGTCCTTGTGATCGGGCACGTCCTCCCACTTGTCGAAGACCTCGGTAATGTCCACACGACCCAGCACGTTGTCGGCCAGCTGCACGTTCAGCTGCGTCGCCTTGATGCTCGTGATCTTCGCCTTAGTCACAACGCCGACGCTCACGTCGCCGAGAGTCTTGAGGGCCTTGTCGGTCGGCTTGATCAGCTTGGTGTCCGTGGCTTCGTCGTCTGCATTGGTCGTTGTCTTAGCCTCGGGCTGGAGAGACACGACAATACGGTCGTTCTCGACCGAAATCACACGCACCTCCAGGCTCTGGGAGATGTGCATGCCGAAGTCGGGCTGGTTCTGGATGCCGGTGGGCATTAGCTGCTTGGGCAGCAAAGCCACGATGTTTGCGGAAAACTGGACGAACACAGCTGTCGGTGTGATGTTGCGCACAAAACCAGCAAGCATGTCGCCGACCTTTGCGCTCTCCATGCTGGTCAAAAGGGTCCTCGCCTTGCTTGCTTCAATGAGGCTGTCCTTTTGCGAGACTGTGACGGCCCGGCGGCCGTCGTGCTTGTCGAGAACAATGAGCTCGGGAAGAACCTCGCCGACGTGGAGGCGCTGAAGCGCAGCCGCATTCTTGGCAGCCGAACGGTCAGACAGGTGGCCGACGGGTAGAGTGGCCTTCAGGCCGCTGTTTGCCAGCTCCACCTCAACACCATCCACGTTCTTGACAATCACCATAGCAGAGACAATCTGGCCAGGTGCGAGGTCCTTGAGGGCCAGCTTCTTCTCGACGCCAAAAGCAGTGGGGTCCTTGCAGGTGACAACGAGGCGGTTGCGCTCGAGGTTAAACTTGTGCACACGGACGCTGACGACCTGGCCCAGGCGGAAGTGCTGTTCCGGATTGGTAATAGGCGCCTCACTCATCTCGGAGACGGGGAGGAAGCCGCGAAGCTCGCCATAGAACTGCACGAAAGCACCAGCGGGGATGATGTTGACAATGGTACCGAGACACTGCAGACCGAACGTCAGGTGGGCAAACGTGGCAATGGGCGGCAAGTCCGAGTTAACAAGCGTCTTCTTCAGTGTCAGGCGGACCTGGTGCTTGGCCGGGTCTGTGGACAGCACGCGCGCCTTGACCTTCATACCCTCACGGAACTTCTTCTCGGGGTTCTGCAGCTTGACATCAGCCAGGTGCAGCTCAGGGACAAGGCCGGTAATACCATCGGCAATCTCTACAATAAGACCAGACACGCCCGTTGGGCTGATAAGCATCTTCTTAACCGTGCCGTGGACAACTTTGCCTACAGGCACGTCGTCAATACGGAGGTAAGCCTGCTCCAGGACGTGCTTCTCGAAGGAGAGGAGGAATGCGCCATCCATGGGGTTGTAGCCGATAACACGTCCAGCGTGGACAGAGCCGACTTTGTACGGACCCGAAGACTCAAAAAGGGCGTCGATCTTGCCGTCCTTAACACGAGAGATGTGCACGAAACCAAGCACGCCGCTGACGGCAACGTCCACCCACAGGCCGACGTTAGGCTCAACTCGACGCACAACGCAGCGCTCAACCGTCGAGGATAATGGGAGGGCCTCGAGGGGAAGCTTGGCCTGCTGCTCTTGCTCCAGCTGCTTCTTCTTTTTCTTGTCGGGACTGCTCTCGACGGTCTGCGACTCGAGGGCGGCGATGTGAGGGAGGAGGGACACGCCGATCTTGGGCGAGTCGGAGGTGGGGAAGTTGCAGATGACGCGCGCGCGCACCCGCGAGGCGATCTTGTACTTGTCCTCAAGATCGACGTCGCTGGAGCCGGCGCCGGAGTGGATCACATCGGCGGTAGCGTCGAGGTGGCCCAGGACTTTGCCGACGAGGCCACGGACGCTGACATCCGACAGCAAAATGTCAACAACTGTTCCAGGCAAGAAGGTGTTGATGGTGACAGCCTCGGTGGGGGCACTCTTGAGGCTGCTCAGCTGTTTCTTCTGGGTAGTGAGCTGTGCCACCTTGCCGTTAGGCGCCTTGCTGGAAACGAGGCACAGCAGCACCGCACCGGGCTGCATGCGTGCCTCGGAGATCGATGCATCAAGCTCCTTCTTGGCGAGGAAACCACGCAGGTCCGATCCGGTAATGCCCAGGTCCATGACGTAACCGCGGTCCTCGACACTGAGCACGGAGGCCATGACGGTGCAGTTGCGGACAACATCTTGCTCCGTAAGGCCCGCATTGGTATGCTCCGGCCTAACAGACAGTTCTATACGCCGCTTGTTCTTTGAGTTAGGAGCGTCGTCTTCGGTTGAGAGGACAGAGACACGGATGTATTCGCCGACGGTGAACAGTGTCTTCAGATCCACCTCGTCGCTGTCCGAGTCGTCGGCTTCATCCTCGGCGTCGCTGTTGTCCGCTGCCTCGGCCTCGGCTTCAATGCGTTCGTTGAGGGTCTGGGAAATGGAGGTAAGGGGAAGGTGGCCCACGAGGTTGTTGGGCAGGGCAACCGAGACTTCGAGGGGGTTGATGGTGGAAACCTGGCCCAGGACGAGGGAGCCCTTGACAAGGCGCTGCATAAAATTATGCGTTAGTAAAGAGCGTTCTCCTTGTCTCGGTTCTCTCTAGAGCCGATAGTCCACAAACTGACATACCTTGTAGTTCAAGCTCTCAATCTTGGGGCCATCGTCTGCTGGCTTGGTACCGGCTGCAGCGGCGTCAAGCTTCCGCTTGCCCTTCTGCTTCTTCTTTGCCGAACCATCGGCCTTGTCGGCCGCGCCGTTTGTCTGCTGGTCGAAAAGGGCATCGCTCTTGGCCTGCACCTGGATCTGCTTGTACTCCAGGGGCGTCAGGACGCTGCCGCCGCCACGAGGGAAGAGAGGCTCGTCCTCTTTGAGACGGGAGACGAGTGTCGCGGCACCCGCCGTGGCCGGGACAGAGGTCGATTCCAAGTCGGCGTTCTTCTTGTCGCTCTTGTCGGTCTTCTCATTCTTTTTCTTGAAGTCTCCAGACTTGTCGGCCTTCGCCCGCTTCGAGGGCCGGCCAACGTCGGCACCGCCGTTGGTTTTGGCTGCTTTGAACGGCGCACCGCCCGTGGAGGCCTCTTTGCGCTTGAGTGAGCTCATCGTGCGGCCAACAAACAGCTCGTAGGCTGTGAATTGGGTCGTTGGTTGAGCTGGTTGTGCTGCGCTGTCTGTTCGTTGGTGAGGTCTTGCAGCGGCTGTTGGAGAGAGCGGATCGTCAAAACCAGTGGCAGAAAAAAACTGCCCTTCAAAAAAAAATCTTAGCGGAGCGATAAGATTGTACGACGTACTGGTCGTCTTATCGATAAGAGGCGTGGATATGGCTGCTAGAGAATGCCGCAGACGGGGACAGAGAAAAGTGGGCCCGCATGTCAGAGGGATTTGGCCACCCACACCCCGGGCGGTAGCGGCATTAGGAGCCTCGGGAGCCAATGGTTACAGTGCGTGCAGGGCCAGATAAGGCCCAGGCCAGACCACCGTAGCGCCCGCCAGGCATGCAGGTGACAGGGCATTTATCCACTACGTAATCCCAAGGCAGAGCAGGCTGCCCTCCTCGCCGGTATCTCGCACCATAGTGACCGCGCATAGCATTATCAGGCTGAAATATAGCAGCGACGATCTCGACACAAACAAACAACGACCCCACGAATACCGGCTGCGAGCTGTTGCCTCTGATCTACCTGGCCTTTCTTCGCAGCCTATCCTCTCGACCGATCCTGTCAGTCAGCATTTCTTCTCGACCTCCCCCGGTTCCGCTCAGCTCTCCTCGATCCCTCATCCTGCACAATTATCGTCACTCACCCAAATGAGTCCGCGCAAACGCCCACGAGCAGCTCCATCCGACGGCAAACCCCCTCCGGCGTCTGACTCTCCATCCTCCTCCGCCGTGCCCACGCCTATCCCCTCACAAGCCGGCTCGGCCTCACAGGCCAGCGATGTTTCTGCCGACTCGGTGATGGCGCACAGCCCAACAGGCTCGGTGGCGCCCAGCGTCGCCGAGAGCGCCAGCAATGAGAGTCGATACGCTTCCTTCAAGGACTCGAAGAATAAGACCAGCAGCTGGTATGGCTCCTGGCCACGCAAATCCGCTGCTTCGACGCAGGTCGCTCGCGAGACGATCTTGGGCGGCACATCGAAGCCCAGTGCCGCTTCCAACTTGAGCCGTTTCGACACCCGGAAGGCCAGTGAAGATGCCTCCGGCGATAGCTTGAGCACTGGTGGCCGGCGGTTGTCTCGGAAATCGTCGACGTTGACATTAACCGGGGCCAACGACCATGTGAAGGGCAACGGAGCGGCGTCGCAGCAGGGCAGTGGACGGGCCGAGGCTGTCGATGCGCAGACGACAACCAAGACTACGGAAAATGGTGCATCGCAATCGGCTGCAGATACGATGGAAACATCTGTAGATAGTGCGGCGCCCGTTGTGGCAGCAAACGTCGTGGATACGACACAGGACGGTGGGGCACCCACCGTCGTGCCTACGCCGGCACCGGCACAAACTGCCGGCTGGTTCTCTTGGGGACGGAAGGAAGCAGCGGCAGCAAAATCGCCAGTGTCCGAAGAACCTACGCCTCAGACTCCAGAGCTGCCAAAGGGCGAAGATTCCCAAGTTCCAACAACACCCAACGCCGAGGCTCCACAAGACACCCCGGCTCCACCTTCGATCGAACGTCCAACAACGTCCGGAAGCATGTGGGCCTACCTATGGCCGAGCGGTACACATGCTACACAGCCGACAACGACGAAGACACAAGAAACTGGAAAAGCCGGGGAGAGCGGTCAAAAGAACATCACAGCCGAAACGGCGGATACCACACAGGCCACACAATCCGAAGACGTTGTCATGGAAGACGCCCCATCAGCCCCCATACCAGTCCCGACGGTTTCGTCAGCCTCAAGCGCTCTGGGCGCAAACAATGCATCTGCGCCGGCGACGGCAACAGCGTCTGTCGGATCGACCTGGGCATTCTGGTCGAGAGACGCAAGAAAGACAACGGGGAAATCGCCCGAGTCGACCGGTTCCAATGACCACGGCGAGATCGCCGTCATTGGCGAGCGGTCGGAGGCGAACCCTAAGCCGGCTGTCTCAGGAATCAAGATGAGCAGCGACAAAACCCCGTCCAAGGCGTCATCCATGAAGGACGTGCCCGTGAAAGACGCTTCTGCCAAGGATGGATTGAGCAAGGAGGCATCGATCAAAGAGGCCGCTAGAAATGCCGCCTCGATTGCTGCTGCTGCTGCCGTTGCAGCTGCATCCTCAAAGAAAAACAAGAGACTTCGACCAAAATCGATGGAAATCGACGACAACGCGTCCATCCCAGGAACGCCGCCGCCAGAGATCCAGGTCCAGACCCCATCGAAGAGCAACGAGTCCCTGCCACTACCTTCGAAACAGCAGCAAGCTGCTTCCAGTGCCGCCTTTGCCTATAGCTCCACGGCAAAGGGCCAGCTGACGCCCGTCAAGCCACCACCGCCAAATCTCCTACTCCCGTCATTCCGGAGCACATACCATCTCAAGGACAACCCGTCCATTCTGAAGCAGATTGCTCAGCTTTTGCTGCGAACGCAACAGGCACCGGCCAATCATGTCTTCTTGGCCAAGGACCTCCCCAAGGTGAAAAAGGCCGTCGCCATTGGTGTCCACGGCTTGTTCCCGGCGGCCTACTTGCGCCCCATGATCGGCCAACCAACAGGCACGTCGATTCGCTTTGCCAACCACGGCGCCGAAGCGGTGCGGCGTTGGGCCGACCGCAACGGCTGCGAAGACTGCGAGATTGAAAAAATTGCACTCGAGGGCGAGGGCAAGATCGCCGACCGCGTGGACAACCTATGGAAACTGCTTCTTAATTGGATCGAGCACATTCGAAATGCCGACCTGATCGTCCTCGCTTGCCACTCGCAGGGCGTGCCAGTGGGCTTTATGCTCCTGGCCAAGCTGATCGATCTAGGCATCGTGACGACGGCACGTATTGGTGTTTGTGCTATGGGTGAGTTTTCTTTCTCTTTTTTTACGTTTGCATGACGCCATGTTTGATTCGTGCGATTGCTAACACCCTTCAGCCGGCGTCTCTCTTGGGCCATTCCCGGACTACAAGTCCGGCCTCGGCATCCTGATGGGTTCTGCAGGTGAGCTCTGGGACTTTGCCAACCCAGACAGCGATGTATCAAAGCGATATGAACATGCCCTCATGACGGCCTTGGATTATGGCGTGCGTGTTACCTTTGTCGGGAGCATCGACGACCAGGTGGTGCCACTAGAGGTCAGTATTTAGAGCACCATTCAAAATTTTCCCATTAATATTATAGAAACCTCTCTAACTTGCACACAGTCCGCTATCTACTCACCAGTCCACCACCCATACGTCTATCGTGCGGTCTTTATTGACGGTCGAATCCACGCACCTGATTTGTGAGCTTTCTCCCCTATGTCAAGATGTGTAGGGGATTGTTCGAGAGTTCACTAACCATGATGCCTTTTGTGCAGCATTGCTCATCTTGTCGGCTTCGCCTGTAAGCTCCGTAACTTGGGCGTATCAGACCACGGCCTGATCCGGGAGTTATCTGTCCCGCTAGCAGGCAGCCTCTACTCTGGTGAAGGCCATTCGCGTCTCTACAACGAACCGCAAGTCTACGAGTATGTTTTCTCCCCCATGAGTCATGTTTCTGTTTCCCGTTCCCATCCTTACAATTTGTCCCGATAGCCTTGCTGTCTCGCACTGTCTCGAGACTGCCAGTGTCAACAAGCCCGTTTGTGAGATCGCCAAGCATGGCAACTTGGTCAACCCGAACCCGTATCACCTACCGTGGATTATGCGTGGCCTCCTCGAGGAAGATTTTGTCAAGACGGAGCTGCACGCCGAGACGGCCGAGCTCGTCAAGCAGTTTGACGACTGGAAGCCGGTGACCAAGGCGCTCAAGGACGTCAAGTACAGACTAGAGGCAGTGCGCTCTAGGCTATAGCGAGAACAAGGAAGTGAAAGCGAAGATGGTAGTAGAGCCATAGCATAGCCAAAGGGGTTTGTTTTCTTTTCTTTTTTGTTATACCTTCAACAGGAGTCACACCGCTGGTCAAATCTTTGTTTTTTTTTTTGTTTTTTTTGTTTTTTCCTCTTTCCCCCCATATGTACCCCGACGTTTAGACCTGAGAAAGGCTATGCTAGGATGGAGGAGCAACTGGATATACAAGTTTCATAGTTTGCATACACGTAGGAAAGCCTGGCGTAAGCAGATGTGCGAGGATAGAGAAAGATTTGTCCTCGTTTTATTATATCCCTGTTATATCAAATGAATTTATCTTCTTTTTTTTTTTAAAAAAAAAAACTCTTTAAGTTTTTCGGTTTTTTCTGCTGAAAGACAATTATACATAAAAGACATGTAATGAAAAGAACCCAAATATAGAAACATTTTATTGTTACGTGGAAGATCAATTGATTAAAAGAAGAAAGAATTCCAGTGAGAATAGGGGGAGTCTTATTTTTTATATGCCGAGTGTTGTCTCGTTTATGTACCTTGCCGTGAAAACCATCGCCAAACAAAATGCAAAGGGGAGTGTAAAATCAAAACGCCCCGAGATGATAATGAACTAAAAACAAAGCATATGCCAACTGAGATCGTTGAGATCGTCCGTCGACCACAACTCATAATCTAGGGGTAGAAAAATAAATAGATCACTTAAACACCTGCTTCTATGACCCTTTCGCCATGCCCCATTTATTACTCCTCTGTTTTTGTTTGCATTATCTTCCTCATCTCTTCCCCAGCTGCCAGCGGTAGACAATGTCTTGGATCTCCTCCCACTGCAGCTGCTTCGCGCCTGTGCCGGCCACTTCGGCCTCCTGCAGCACGACCGTTGGCGCACCGCTTCCGCGGCCTGGGTTCTCGACCATGCCCTGGACGATAATCCGCGCCACACGGCGCAGGTCCGCGACGGTCAGGCTGTTGATGCGACGCACCATCTCGTGGACGGGGATCTTGTGGCCGTGCACCTGCACTTGGCGGCCCAGGTCCTCGAGTTCGACCATGCGGCTCTCGAGGTTCATCAGCAAGCTCGACCGCAGCTGGTTCTTGGCGCGGTTGACCTCGGCCTGGCCCAAGGCGCTGAAGCCGCTGTCGAGGGAGAGCGAGCGCAGCTCGCGGCACATGACCTCGAGCATCTGGGCGGTGCGGCCGGGGTAGCAGGACGCGGCGATGCCAAACAGTCCGCTGTCGGCGTAGGAGTGGTTGAAGGCAATGCACGACTCGACCCAGCCATACTGGTTGAGCACGTTGGTGTACAGACGGCTGTACATACCCTTGCCAGGTCCACCGGCCGAGAAGGAGCCACCGCCGCCGAGGAGGGTCTGCAGCGTGGCAAGGGCATAGATGTCGTCGGACGAAATGGGGAGGCCCTCAAAGGCAATCTGGATGTGCGTAAACGTGGGCATGTTGGGGTTCAACGGTGGCGGCTGAGGCGGCAGCGACAAGAAGCCGCCGGTGTAGTGTGCTGCAGATTCATTCAGGGAGCCCGCGGTCGCCGAGGGAATGGAGGAAAGCACAGAGGCATTCTGTGGTGCGGATGTGGAGATGTTCTTGAAGAATGGGATCTTGGAGAGGAGTTTGGAGGGCTGACTGCTGCTGGAGACCGAGCCGACAGACGAGGCTGCCGTGGATGTGGAGGCAGATGAGGAGGAGGAGGAAGAAGAGGATGTTGTAGAGGCGCTATCGCTCTCGTCTGCTGCCGTTGCGGCATCGGCGTCCGCGGAGGCCGGCTTGGTGGACTTCATATCGCCAAAGTACTGCTTAGCTAGGCGAACGGACTCTTCGTGCGAAATGCCTGCAAACGCAACGACCATGCGCTCGGGTTGGTAGAAAGCCTCACGGTAGGCACGGATGACGTTGCCGTCGATGGCACCGAGACGCTCCTCCGGGCAGAGCAGCGGGTTTCCGAGGGTGTTGCCCTTGAAGGCGGCCATGTGCACCAACTCGGGCAGGATCAGCTCGGGCTTGGCCCAGATCTCCTTGACCTCGTACGCGGCCGTATCGAGCTGCTGCGCGACTTCGTCGTCGGTCATAAGTGGGTTGCGAATGGTCTCGGCGAGGAGCTCGGTGGCAGTAGGGATGGCCGAGTTGAAGGTGGCAGCCTGGTACATCATAGACTCGCGTGACGACGCGCACTGGATGTTGCCGCCGAGGCTCTCAACGGCCTCAAGCATATCGTCGGCCGAACGCTTGTTGGTGGACTTGAAGGCAAGACGGTCCATGATGTGGCTGGCACCACGCAGGTACTCATTTTCGAACCGCGAGCCGGCGTCAATGTAGACACCCACGCCCGAAAATGCGTCGGGCAGCGCCTCGGAGGCTACACGAATGCCATTGGGGAGGGTGGTGATCTCGTCGAGTTTCGTAGGATCCTGGGCCTGTGGCGGGACGACCGAAGCGAAGGACTGTCTCTGCTGTAGGGCGGGAGTGGCAGTGGCGAGCCGGCTGAAGGCCGTCCGGGAGACTGTGGTCGTGAGCGGCCGCCGTGCGCGGCCGACGATGTGCGGTATTGACGAACGCAACATTGCGAACACTGGGGGAAGAGGGGGTGAGAGAGGGAGGGGAAAGAGGAACGGGGCGTGTTGTTGTTCAGTAGGGATTTACGCGGAAGAAAGGGAGAACGAGAGATGTGAAACAGACGTCGACCATTGCTGTCCTAAAAGCGAATGGCGAATCCCGAAAGCCCGTGGAGTGTTGTTACGTATCGCCGGAGTCGGTCGTCCATTGACGGCGGGACAGGGCACTGAAATTTCCTCACTATGGCGGTGCGGGCATGGCCACCGGCGATAAGCGATAAGAAACTGTCATAGCGAGCGGCGAGAGAGACTGGGTCACGTGGATGTTTATATGGAATTTGCTTGTCTAGAGATGGCCACCCGCAATGATTCACATTGAGACATGACTTTAAGTGGGCTCGATGGCAAGGTCTCTTCCCTCAGCAAACTAAAAAACAAGTGGCAGATATGACGATGTACGGTTAACTCATATTTTTTGGCACAGTTGATGTGGTTACTTATCATGTGACTGGCGACATGGGCATATTCTGGTGGTTTGTACCGAGTATGAGGTATTGGCGACAGACAAGACAGGGCCAGACTAGCTGTCACTGGTGGCCTGTCAGGCTTCGGCTGATCACAAGCGTCCATCACGAGAGGCGTGCTTTCGGCGCAGGAAAAGGTGCATATCATTTACTCCTTGTGCAGGTCTGCGAGACACGATGGCAGACGGGCAGCTGCGTGCAGATCATGCGTTCAGGCAAGTCTGACAGGTTTGACAGGCCGATACGGCACCGCCGGCTTCAGGCTGCCGCTGTCAGTATGTCGTAGACTGTCCAGCATCAGCACTTGCCTGGCGGCGATGCTTCGGACGGGCCTTTCGGACGGCCTCGCGATTACTTGCTGTTGACGCCGTTTCGTTTGTCGCCCTTTCCATGTCTTTCTGTCTGAGTTTTTGTTCCTTTTCCTTCTTTTTTTTGTTATTTTTTAACTATTTTCTATTTCCTCGCCCCTTTCTTCTTTCGTTCCGTCTTACACCCTCTGTTCCTCGTCTCACAGCGATTTCGGTCTCGTACCCGGCCTGGTCGAGTACAATTTTGCCTCCCAGTGTCATTCGGTCCTGCGTCTTTCCCTCTTTTCCCTTCTGTTGCCAGTTGCCTCCGAGCCTCTCTTTTGTCTCGTCTTCTCCTCTTTTTCAAGCCCGGTTAGCCGCTAACTTCGCTAGCCGCCTTGCCCCCAGCCCCATCGGCCAGGCCTGGTTTGGCTGCGTTCTTGTCTGTCAAAGTCAGGCCAGGCCTGAGGAAGCAAAAGTGGCCAGGCCCCTACTCCGTAAGATACGAACGTACGGGCGCTGGAATCAACCAACTCGGCAAGTAATGCTGCTCCACGGTGTCGGCATACGGCGAAGGAGGCGCGCGTGGCAGGCTGCTTGGCACACTCCACACCAACTTGGCAGGCAAACGCCCGCCGTTCTTCCTCCCTAACAGGCCTGGACACACCGCGTGACTCCACTCCTGTGCACTTGCCTTCCTTGCCTGCTGCTTGCTCCGCACTTACGTCGGAGGCACAAAGCCAAGGGCCCAAAACTAATACGGCAAGACAAGAAGGAGAAACAGACTCGAAAGCAAATTAGACACTCCGATGTGCGAGACACAGACACCAGACCCCAAGTGCCGTGCCATGCGTAGGCTCGTTTCTGCAATGCCATTCCCGCCGTAGACTCGTAGTAGATATAGTCCGTTCCGTGCCCCGGGATCCTGCGTCAATGCTGCAAACACTCTCCCGTCCTGCGGTCAGATGTTGATGAACGACAACGACAACGACGGACAACAAACATAACTCGACTTCAGCCTCGACAACCCGACGCTCGACTGGCTGCATATTCACTGCTTTGACAGCCCCCACAGCCTTAGGCCCTTTTGCGTCACTGCATAACCAAGGCGAAACGCTTAAGCAACGTCCCCTGTGCAAAGACCCCTTTCTTTCACAACCCTGCCTTTTGTTTCTCTACGCTACCTGTTTCTTCTTCTTTTCTCATCGTCTCTGTCCTGCCAGCCTTTTTGTTGCCTTTTCACAGCCTCCCTCCCTCTGGCCTCCTCCTCTGGCTTCCTCCCCTGCCTGTCCCCGACGCCATTCTATCCTTCCAGCAACCACCATAATTCACGTGGGTGATCACGTGTCAGATCCTGCCTTATCCGGATGTCTACAGCCAGTTCTCAACTAAAAGTGAACTGACGCACATTGGGTGGTTGGTAACTGCGCTGAGCTCTTTCCCTGTACTCCGTAACCGCCGCCGCCGCAGTCGCCGCCGTCCCTGCTGCTGTTCTTCTTTGTTGCTCAGCGCTTGTCTCAGTCCCTTCTCAGCGCTCATCGACCAGGGATTGCAGCATTATACCAGCGCCTACAGGCCTCCATCAGGCCCTCCAACAAAGTCATCAACACACTGCTGAGCGCTAACGAGCGCTGTTGGGCCGTTGTCCCGCCTCCCCTTTCCCCCTTCCTGCCCCCCCCAAAATCCCACCACCCCCTTTCACCATCTGAGGGACAGCCGTCCACTCCTGCTCGTCGTGGTGATCCCGTCTCTCTCACCTCCGCGTCCCCTCCTTCTCCCCCTCTTCTTTCTCCATGTTTACTCAATCAATACCAGCGCCCGCGCCCGCGCCATCGCCCTCGTCTCCGGGTCATCACGCTGCCTCTCCTACGACGCCTGCCTCGCCAACCTCCCGAACCAGCCGGCTTCGCGGCCTCAGCTATCTGCGGAACTACACCCAGAGCCACTTGTTGAACCGTGAGCATAGCTCTGCGGGGGCTACGAGCGGTGGTAGCACCAGCGTCGTCACTAGCAACAATAGCAGCCATTCAAATCTGCCTTCGCCGTCCTCCCCGTCGGCTGCCAGCAGTGGTCTCGTGCACTCCGAAACGTACCCGCTCCGTCAGACCCAGTCTGCTACAGCGCCGTCGCACTCGTCCTCGTCGGCTGCCGCGACAGCCTCTGCCGTTGACCCCCGTCTGTTCCTCGTTCCAGCGGTCTCGCACCCGCTTAGCATCACGTCGACGAACTCGTCGCAGTCCGCTTTCAGCGACGCCGCCGCACCTCAATCCCGGTCGTTGACCCCCGGAGACAACCAGCCAGCCGTGACAGCATCTGTATCTGTACCTGCCACGGCTGCCACGAGTGCCGCCGTATCGTCTCTCCAGGCCGCCTACCGTGCGGATCTGCCTTCAACCTCCGCACCCACAAGCAGCAACAGCGCAGCAGCTGCATCGCTATCTGCAGCCAACGCCATGGCACCTTCCGCCTCTTCCCAAACGACGACGGCCGCGACCGTCATGGCACGGTCGCGGTCGGCCACCGAACCCGGCGCTGGTGCCGCTGGCAGCATTGCTAACATTGAAAGCCTGCCCTCGATTCGGTTCTCGACCTTCTACGACCCCCGCGCCACAAGGCCTTCGCTCAAGTTTGCGCCTATGTCCCGCACGCTGCCGACTGGCAAGGAGTTTATCCGCGTCGGCCGTTACTCGGAGCGCGACAGCCAGCCCAATATCAGCGCCAATACTCCCTCAGCTGCGCACGTTGGCTTCAAGTCCAAGGTCGTCAGCCGGCGCCACTGCGAGTTCTGGTACGAGAACAACCGCTGGTTCATCAAAGACGTCAAGAGCTCGAGCGGCACTTTCCTTAACCATATCCGACTTAGCCAGCCGGGTACCGAAAGCAAGCCGTTTCCCGTCAACGACGGCGACATTGTCCAGCTGGGCATTGACTTCAAGGGCGGCGAGGAGATGATCTTCCGCTGCGTGAAAATGCGTGTTGAACTGAACCGCGGATGGCAAAGCAAACTAAACGCCTTCAAGTATGATCTTTCCCTGCCCTCTACATATCCCATTTGTACCCTCTTCATGAAACTAAATTTAACGTGTCGTATAGTGTCCAAACGCACAAACGCCTGCGGAACATGACCAAGCCAGAGGGCGACGGCTCAAAACAATCGTCGCAAGATTGTTCGATATGTTTGAACTCTATTGCCGTATGTGGGGGGGGGGGGGGGGGGGGGGGGGGGGGGGGGGGGGGGGGGGGGGGGGGGGGGGGGGGGGGGGGGGGGGGGGCGGG